>JAUMHE010000032.1:6391590-6410444 GCA_032359235.1 Enteromius mattozi | reverse complement strand
ATGCCAAAATCATCAATATTAAAACAATAAAAGGCTTGAACTACTTCAGACTACTTGTAATGAATCTAAAATATATGGAAGTCTAATGTTTATCAGTACGTTACAGAAAATAATGAACTTTATCACAATATGCTAATTTTTTTGAAAAGGACCTGTATATATATATTTATCTTTAATGCACACACAAATGTACCCAAATTCCTTTACATGTTTAAGTATTCAAAAAAAGTTAACAATTAGACTCTTCTCACTTTCATGATGTCATTAAAAAGTCGAAATTATGTAACAAAATCTTTTACAATGATACAAGATCATTTTCTCTAAAGATATTGTAGCTATATCTCAGATCTTTAGAGGTCACTAGCTGTCAAAAATCAATAGCATGCTGTCCTAAACTGAGATGCCACTTGGTCTTGTCTCATGCAGACATCACATTTTTTTCATGGTGACATTTTAATCAGACATCCTTAAAATGTAAAAGACTAAAAGTATACTTCCATTTTTTTGGGCAGAGTATCGAATGTGATGGGAAGTTCTTAAATGTCAGTGTCAATGAATATGCCATCAGATATATAAGAACTCTGTAATAACACAGACATGCTGTAAATTGACAGGTCATTGCAGTGCAGCTCTAATTTCCATGGACATTATTATCATGATTGCTGGGACATCATATGAGACCTGCTCTAAGATCCAGTGATTTTGTCATGTGAAGTTTAACAGTTATTTTGTGACTTGATGTGGTTTTTCCTTGTGTTGGCTTATCACAGAGAGCAAACAAGTTCAGCCAGTTTGGTCTTTACTTAATGTTTCCATAAAAGTTGTTGATTTAGAGCTTCTGCTTCCCCGCAATATTTCCCATTTTTTCATAGTCAACAATAGTATATCAAAATACTATATATGTATGTATTTAGCTCTAACCCAATGGTTTTACTGTGTGTGGCTGTGTGCATGCATATTTACATCAATGTAAATTAGTAATTATTCCACTTAATATAGCAGCAGAATATATTTTGGGTAATAGATAGGTTTGAGTAACCTAATTTCATTAACCTAATTATTTCTGTGAATATCAATATATTTCTTACAAGACACAGAAAATATTCTGTTTGGAGGTGCTTCAAGACAGTCCAGTATATTCTGATTTCTAAAAAATTGGGACTGCAAGCAGTGTCTTTCCACTGGAATAGTTTTATTAGTCATTGCTGAAGGGCACCAGAAGGGTGAGTAGAGCTGCATTTAGAACAAGTCAAAACAGAGATGGAGACAGCTGTCATGGGAGGGAGTAGGATGAGACGTGTAGATTAAATATTGTGTTTGCGGTATTGCAGAGATTAGACAAGTACATTCATGACTGATCAAGCATATAATGTATTTGGAAAGTTGTAAGTCTGCGTAAACTAATTGTTTTACTTTTTATTACAGATTTACTTAGAGAAGCTTGTACTTACTTGTCTCTATACAGAAAATATTAGACTGGCCTGAAGAAAATTAAGACGTGTTTAAGCAAGTCTGAGAAGCTGTGTTAAAAAGGGTTCAGAAGAGAATTCCCCTCCCCCCCTAAAGATTAATCTTCCATTGCAGAATTGAGAATTTAATGGGAATTGTCAGTCAACACATTTACTGAGTAAATCAAGCTTTTTCTGTAAGATAAAAGAGATTATGTTGTAGGTCACCTTAACTTGTTTTAGAGGGATTTTAAAAAAAAACAACCTTTTTTTTATTTAACAAGGATGAAATAAATTGGTCAAAAGTGACAGTATAGATATAAAGATATTTATAATGTTACAAAAATGTATAAATAGAAACTTTCTTCTGTGCAAAATACATATTGACAGTCAGTCACGTGTTTTCTGATAACATGCTGTAGCCTTTAGTCGAACAGCCTTTTGATGTTCTACAGGTGCTGTTGAGCATTTTTCTTGTATGAACAGCTGTGTTTTATATATACTACTGATAACATTCCCACAATTTCTGAGAAATCCCCTCCATACACACACCATAAAAAATGGCATAATTGGAGAAGTCTCAGGGATTTTTAGGGCAGGTCTTTCACGTAACATAACTACTGTATGCAAAATACATAGCCTGATTGTTGCAGTAAAGCAGTGGGCTATTATTTGGATATAGAATCAACCTAATTAAATTATGCATGGTCCATAAAATAAAGTTGACTAGTTTCTTTTGCATAATAAATCCCTCTCTGAAAACTTATCCCTTTTAAAAAACATTACTGCTAAAGCCACTTTGGCTGTTGCAATGTCTTGCAACATACATTAAATTGTGAATCATTTTCTTTAAACAGAAGAACATATATTGTGTGAACACCCTAAAGAAGTCTGCCTGATGTGAACCTACAACCAGCAAATTACTGAGGGCTACCTAAAGACCACTTAGTTCACAAGCCATATAGACAACTCAAAGAATAATATTTAGATTTTACCACCCCTGCTAATTAACTAACCTTTAGGTGTTTTAACAAACAATATCCTAGCTTTTCTACATGGCTACTCTATTCTGGATAACTATTATGACCTTCAGGAATGCTCTCTAAGATCATAACAAATTGGTCCTCATTTTCTATTCTCCAATGTGAGTCATGACCTAATAAATCCAGTTCATAAAACCCCTTTGTAAATTATGTCTCCTTGGTCATATTGATTATACTGTACAGCTAAGAGAGATCCTTCCAGTCAATATCAAGCGTATGTACCTAGATTTGCATTTTGTCAGTGTGAGCTTGTACTACTGTCAAAAATTAACAAATGGGACATATGTGTATCTATATGACAAATGCTTTTGCTTTTGATTAGGTGGCAATGTCACTTTGCAAAGAAACAATTTGTGTCTGCGCACATGCATACACAACTCCCGTTATTATCACTGAAGCTGTCAACACTATAATTTGTTTTTTCAGATTTCAGTTAATTCAAATTTTATGTTTTGCCGCAGTTTTATTAAAAAATTTTTTTGAATAGAACATCGCCAAACATTAGAATTAGACTCTTTAAAAATATGCCAATGATAACAGTAAAGAGAAAAGAATGCACTTATATAGTTAAGAGCCATTCACACAGAAATGCGAGTGCAACAGTCAAAAGTGTACATGTTTACATGAAAAAAAAAATGGAAAAGCAGTGCAAGCAAATAAACCTCAGCCTCTGACTACTACTTTATGCCTGATATTTCACATTGTTTTTAGTAACATTTATTAATATACAGAAATTCACAGACAAGGATCCGCAAAGTGCTTTACAATAAGATCAATAAAAGAAGTCAACCTTACATGCAATCAAATACACAATAAAACATAAAATCAGAGACCAAATATCACAGAAATGTACAGCCTAACCATACTGTTAGTTAAAAGCTTGTCCAAAGAGATGCAACAGAGCCCATAGTTCTCAGTGTTTGAGGGAGAGAGGTCCAGAGCCTCGGAGCCACAGCATAGAATGCACGATCATCACCTTTTGTGTTAAGACGTGTTATAGGAATAGATCCAGATCAGAAGACCTGTGTTTATGTGGTTTAAAGTTCAAAAAACACATAATTTTCCACATACTGTACATTGTTTCTTCTCTAAGCCCCACCTTTCTGAAACACATTGATTTTTACAAAGCTCACCATTCTGGAGAAGTGAGGTGTGCTCTGATTGGCCAGCTATCCAGTGCGTTGTGATTGGCCGAATAATTCAACGTGTGACGGAAATGTTATGCCCCTTACCATAACCTGATGCCATGACATGCCAACGATGACACAAAAACACTAAAAGCTATTTCAAACAAAGCATTTGTTGCATCCAGTGGGGACATAATGACTGTTTATACTGACATAATACTGTCTTTTTCAAGGTTGCATTGCTTCATGCTGCGTCGCGTAAACATGATTATGTCTGCATTCACTACTCTACACTGCTCAAAACTTGGGTTTGAATAATAAATAGCAGATTCTTTAAATAAGAAAACGTAATGTTACTTACAGGTTGTGAGTCAGAAGCACCAGACTGTCCTTGCAGAGTTGGAATTGCCCCACTTATAGCCTCTGTGTACAGCCACCATATACTCTGTCAGGTACAAGAATCAGTTCTCTGAAAAATGCGCTGAACACTTTTGAATGTTTGGGTTGAACTGTTCTAGAACAGTGTTGTAAATATAACTTAACCAGTGATTTCTTGTTGTGTCATCTTTTGGAAGCCCATCAAAGTTTCACAACGAAACACACCGTCTCCAGAACATGATGCCAGCGCCAACAACACTACAGCGAGAATAATAGTACCACCTTATTTCTTTGCGTAAACATTTTGGCAGTGTTATGAAAATGATCCCACACAGTGACGTAGAGATGTGGGGGCATGTTTAAATGAGCCGTTTAAGGAAGGCATGGTCAAGTCTTAACTTCTATAAAGAATATCTCTTTTGAGACTTTAGTCTTTGCAACTTTAGGAATCTATGTATGAGAGAATTCACAAATTTGCAAAATTCAATCAGTTGTTTACAGTGTTGACTCATCAGAAACAGGTGTGATTGTTTAAAATGCTCAACCCTGTAGTTTATTGTGCAGAGGAATTTTGTTCCACTTGATTGTGAATTTGTTATTTTTTGTCCATTTTGAGTCTCTGTTAATTTCCTACAAAAAACAATGTACAAAAAACAACTAAACAAAATCATTCATTTGTGATCAAAATACAGAGCAGAAAAATTTAGCTGCTTTTGAATTGACAACAAATAATGCTTATCTAGTAATTTATTTTATATTATTTATTGTTTGTTTATACAAGTTCCAGCGGTATTTGTGTTTTGATGGCCCTAGCAACCTGTACTGGTTGAAATACATTGCCATAGCACATTGTCACATGACTGTCAACCTAAATGTTTACACAGGCCTTGTGTTTCACCTTTGGTTTAGGATTTCAGTAGCTTAGTTGCTCACAACAGGGGAAACTGGGAAGTACAAAGGGCAAGTGCGACCCATGGGAAAAGACCTATCCTGTCCCCTACCAAGGGCTCCCATGATTGCTAGCAATACCAAGGGAAATTCCATCATCTTTCCTGTGTTACCTGAAAATAGGACAACCTAGATCGAACAAACACACACACACATAGAGCTAATAGTTTGTTTAAAAGCACTTACTGCAGTTTCCTCATTTTTATTTCTAGCTTCCCCCCATTGTATAGCTGTTTCAGTGTGTAGGGCTCATGTAGTGTTAGGTTATTATCATTCATTGTTTTGCTCAGATCAAATAAGCTTTGTTGTCTGATTATGTTAGACTAATTAATAGTCAATTAATTGCAAATTACTTTAAAAATACTTATTACTCTGTCATACAGATATTGAAAATATGTTTCAGTTTCTGTTATATTGGAATCAGTTTCCCGAAAGCTCTAAATCCAGTTCACTTGTGTTGACTCTGTGGGTTGATAACGAGCCTGCTGTCCACCAGAGCACATGTGTCCTGACTCCGCCCACCATCTCAGTGTCTGCCTGTATTTACTCGCAGAGCAGATGGATACACCAGAGATCCGAACTGAGAGAGTCTACACAAAATAACACTAGATAATACATGTAGTTTTTAATAAGTTACCGCTGAATTTGCTCTGAATACATTTATCCAATCAGTTGCTCTGTTTTCTCGGAAGAACTTGAGTAGTTGCCTGTGTGTTTTAATCGTTTCTTCAGCATGTTGTAAAAGGATGGGAAAGCTCCAGTGAGGGTTTCCTCACCACTGTCTGACATACAGGATGACTTTAGGTGGTTTGGCGCCTGCTTTAAGCACCTCCACAGAATGCTTGTCAACACACAATGGAATATACATACTGCTGCAGAGCGGATTAATGTACCAGGACAACATCAACGAGTTGTAAGTTTAAAAAAATACCAGAATATCTTCACTGGAGTTTTTATTTAAGTACTTTATTTAAGTACTTTTCCTTTTTCTTGCTTCTTTTTCTTTCCCCCAATTTATTTAGTCTAATTTTTCTCTTTTTTTCTTTTCTCTCTTTATCTGTCTTTTTTCTGTAATAATTTCTCTTTTTATTTTATTTTGTGAGTTCTTTTCTGTTTTTTTTATGTATTTCATTAACTTCTTTTTTGAATTTTAAGTTAATTGTTTTGTTCATTTAATTTTAGTTTTTCTTTTTTCTCTCTTTCACTTATGCTAATTCCAAAGTTCAGTTATATTGCGATTCCATTGAGCTCTTTATCTGTGATGACTAAATACTGTTACTTCCTGTAATGAAGGATGTTCAGTTTACCAAGGAACCAAACATAAACTTTATTTAGATGTTTTTCAATCTAAGAAGCTTGTTACACGTATGTTGTGTCACATGGTGATTGAGGCAGTCAAAACAAACAAAGTATAGTCTTACACCTTACATCACTCCTACACCATCTTCCTGTCCTCAGTAAACAGGAAGTCCTTGCCACACACGTTTTTATCATTATGCAAAAACAAAACATTTGTTCCGTTTAAGCATAATGCAGACCACACACTTAAATTTTTTTGTTGCAAAGTGTGATCTGGGGCCTTTTTTGTCTTTAGATATATAATGTTATTAAGCAGTTATATGTACAGAAACCTTCTTTTAGAAACATTCTTGTGAATATGCAGACTGTTTTGATTCATACAAATCAACAAGATCATAATGGATTCAGAAATGTGTGGGGATGCTTTTAATAATGACTCAATCTAGATGCCGTCGATGCACACACATTGATGAAGTGTTCGGTTCACCATTACACGTTTGTCATCTCGTCTTTCTTTCTTTCCCCTCCCTTTTCCTGCCGTAACACACAAACCACTGCTTAAATGAAATCATGTGTGTTAGAATTTAGTCATACAGTGCGAGCAGACAGACGACTGTAGATTGAAGTGTGGTTGGACAGTTCTTGACCCCTGTCATACTGCCACTTTATTTGTGTGCTGTTCTGAGTTTATTTGTGTGCTGTTCTGAGTCTGTTAGTTACTGTGGTGG
This sequence comes from Enteromius mattozi, assembly GCA_032359235.1. Lineage (NCBI taxonomy): Eukaryota > Metazoa > Chordata > Actinopteri > Cypriniformes > Cyprinidae > Enteromius > Enteromius mattozi. Next base: position 6,403,473 of record JAUMHE010000032.1, on the reverse strand, counting down.
GCATTCACAGAATAGTTTGCACTTTTCAAAAGTTGTTTTCCAGGGTAGAAAGATTTGTGGGATTTAACTGGGAACCACAACTTATGATGTCCCACACAAAATAAGCCAAGAACTTTTACTGTGTTTGTTTCCTTTTGGAAGCCATATATGTCATCAATCACTATCCTGCTGTTACAGACATGCATACCTTGTTTTCTTCCATAAATTATGAAAGTAAAACCTTTTTGTTCGTATAATGAAAGTGGAAGAAAGCTGTCCAGTTAAAAATACTCACTTGTTCATATATATATATATATATATATATATATATATATGTATTTTTTTAGAGTAATTTAATGTGTGTATTATTATATATATATATAATGTATTTAATATTATTATTATTTTATTTTTTATTTTTGCTTAAAGTTGCATTGTTGTAGTGTTAATGTAAGAAAGCTCTTAGGCCCAAATATGCTGCAAAAACAAAATCTTATAAGAAACAATCCTTTATAGTTGTTATAAAAAATAACGTAACAGGTTCATGATTAACAACAGATCATTAAAGAGATGTGAAAGACTTTAGACACACAGTCACATGTGCATACTCCCATAATACTTCATTCTCACGCTTTCAAGCCAACCTACAATAACACCCTCATAAAAAGACATATGGTTATGCACATGACTCAAAACAGGCACACATGCACTAAATCGGTGCCTCTCTTACTTCTCTGTTCTCTCTGCTATTCACACTCGCTCTTGTTTTACAGTCTGCATAGTCTCAATGTCATTGATTGGAGGGAGATATGTTGCATGGGATTATTCAAAGAATAGAAACTCGCACACACAGATCCCCCAGCTGTCGCAGTGATGGGGAACAGAGTGTTCTTGTTTGCGTCCTGCACAGAGAGTTCGGTGTGTGAGCTAATGCCCTCAAAAAGGAGTCCTCCCATATTCCCCTACTGAACTCAGTGTCTCATGTTCCACTCGGGATGTAAAACCCATCAGAATTCATAGAAAAGACAGAAATAACACAGTGTTTCTTTTGCATAATAGACACAGTTAAGATGGGTGTCTTCCTCTTGTTTAAGAATAAACTGATTTCTAAATGCAGTCAACTACTTTTTAAATTTCACAAAATAACCTCTAAGAAATCCACCAGCATAATTAAAAAGGTTTGTTTTTCTGTTCTGATTTTTACATTCTGTCTCTTAATTTTAACTTGGTTTTAATGTGTTTTGCTGATCATACTATTGTGGTCATATAGCAACATTTGCATGTGCAAGCAATCTATATATTTGTATTGCAAAATATTAAAGTGTAAATTATGTAACAAATTTTTTTTTTTTTAAGTGCATACACCAACATTTAAAAGCTTGGGGTCCGGAATACTTTTAATATTTTTGAAAGTCCCTTATGAAAAATGATCTAAATATCTGTTACACAAAAATACAGTAGTCTTTTTGTCAAAAGTTGCAATTTAAAATAACCATTGTCTATTTTGAAATCTTCTAAAATGTAATTATTCCTGAGATTGCAAAGTGTCTCATGATCATTTATCTTTTAAGAGTATGATAATTTATAATACACAATGGACACAATTCATCCACTTAAGTTACAATTATATTTCTCATAGTTATAATGCATTGTAAGTCTCATATCATGCCATTTTACTTGTGTTACTTTATAAAGTGGACAAATACCATTTATAAGTAATAATAATAATAATAATAATAATAGTAATACAAAAGATTAACAGCCAAAAGATCAGATATCAGATCAGATGTATGTATAATATGACACATTTGCTTTGAACTTTTTTTTGTTGGTATAATATCAGTTTGATTATTTTGATGATACTCTTTAGACAGCTGTTGATAAGTTAACTTTGCAACTACATGTCAGCTAGATTTCATCAGAGTATTAGTAGTGTGTTTGCTAAATATATGCTAACACTTTATTTTGATGGTTCCTCAACAGACATACTGAGTATAGGATACTTGGCAAGTATGTGAACATCCTACGTACTTGAAAGTATTAGCTAGCTCACATTAGCCTCATATTAGCCTCACAGGAAACACTCAAATAACACTCAGCACCTTACCACTCACAAGATATTGTAAGGTGCTGTGCATTAAATAAACAATGCCAAAATATGATATAGTTCATTATAAATGAAGTAGATTTAATATGTTATTCATAGTGTGTTATAAATAATCATACTCTTAAGTTACAATAACAAATACATAAACATCATAATGTATTATAATGTTTTTAATGATTATTCATGAGATGTTATAACACGTTATAATGTTTTTTTATAATGCATTATGCATTCATTATAATGCATTAAGAATACCCTTATAATGTATTATAAATACAGGCTTCATAGAAAGTGTTACCAAAAATCCATACTCACCCCAGACTTTTGAAAGAAAATTTATTTATATTCAGTTTTCCACTATATTTAACATTTTCTCTTTTTTTTGTCCTCAGCATCAGTGAAAGCTTCCTAACAGTAAAAGGTGCTGCCCTTTTCCTTCCACGTGGGAATGGCTCCACTTCCTCCTCTTGCTCCTCCAGAATCACAGCACAGCGCAGTAAACATGCAGGTAAGGGCATTTGTTAGACAACGTGCAAAATAGGCAATAACAAGGATGTGATTATTAATAGTTAATGAACAATTTGAACTTTTGGAGCAGGGGACCTTCAGCAGCACCTGCAGACAATGTTCACATTACTGCGGCCAGAAGACAACATCCGTCTGGTGAGCACCACACACACACACAGTAGCTGGCTCTCTACCAAAATAGTAGCTGCCCATGGAGGGCATATTTTTTGGCCACAATTTGACCAAAATCAGCCCATATTACTTGACCCCTTCACATATAAGAATCCATAAATCATAGCATAAAAAAATCAAAAGGCTTATGTAAAATACTGCTACAATGTTTTTTTTCTGATTTAACTCTCTACTTTCCTACAGGCTGTGCGGTTGGAAAGCGCTTTCCCACAGTGCACCCGTTACATGGTGGTGGTCTCCACTAATGGCAGACAGGACACCGAAGAGAGCGTGGTTCTGGGCATGGACTTCAGCCCCTCTGACAGGTTTGCGTGTGCTGCTTCTTGTACTGCTAAGTTAAACCAATCAAATAAAGTAACAACAAAAATTTACATTTTGTTTTCGTTGCAGTTCCTGCTCCACAGGCATGGTACTTCCTTTGTGGAGTGACACACGGATCCACCTGGATGGTGACGGGTAGGTGTGGCAAATCTGTTAAAACCTGACACATAAGATTCTCCTGCAATTACTTCAGAGAGTGTTTCACTTCTTTGTTTTCTTCACAGGGGTTTCAGTGTGTCTACAGATAACAAGATACACATATTCAAGCCTGTTTCAGTCCAAGCCATGTGGTGGGTGCCTATGCCTTTTTTCCTGACTTTCATTAAATATGTTTGCTTTTTTTGTTTTCAAAATTGAAAATAAATGTTTTTTTTTATGTTTCTGCTAAACATTTTCAGCTACTGAAATTTTGGTGCATGAATATTTTGAGCACTTTTACTGAAACTTATTATTATTGCATTTAATTCTGTCATATATTCAAATACAGTCAAATATAAAAAAAAGTCATAGTCAAAGGTCATTTGCACTCTATTTTTTTAATTGTATTGTTCCACTAATTGTTTTTTTATTACTTATATTTTGTTGCATATTTTGTTAAATAATCAGTGTTGGGGAAAGTTACTTTTAAAAGTAATGCATTACAATATTGCGTTACTCCCAAAAAAAGTAATTAATTACGTTAGTTACTTTTCATGAAAAGTAATTCATTACATTACTTTTGCGTTACTTTTTAAATATTGGCAGAGCTTGAGTGTTTGTTTTTAATATAAGAAGTTCTATTAATAGCAAATGTAAAAACCCTTTCACACCAAAAAGTGTCACAAATAAACCCCAGGCTGTAAATTCAGTAAGAAAAAGTAAATTCATATCTGTAAAGCAGAATACAGGAGAAGAAAGTTCAATACTCTTCAGCAATAAAAACACAATAAAGCGCAATAGTTATTTTTTAAGTCATTTTTGCTAGTAAGTATGGTTGAACTGGATTATTAAAGGTCAGCAGCAAAGACATTGGTTAATAAAATGGAATTAGAGACATTTGTGTAATTTAATTACTGCATGTTTGCGTCATATTCTAAATTTTATTTTAATTCATTTTGATGAATACTAAATCTGTTTTTTGAGAGTAAGATGAATTAATGCACATTCACATTTAGTCTAGAACTACACTGTATTCACACACCGCGCGCAATCCCTCTGTATTTCTGATTTCTCCAAACATGGGGTCAGGAGACTTGTCAGTCAATAAATAAGAAAACAAAGTAACTGGCATTACTTATTTGAAAAAGTAACTCAGTTATATTCTTCTAAAATTAAAAAATAATGCGTTTCTTTACTAGTTACTTGGAATAAGTAATATTATTACGTAACTCACGTTACTTGTAGTGCGTTACCCCAACACTGTAACTAATAAAAACAAACTATGTATTTATGTCAAAAAAAAAAAAAAATGAATTATGCACCTTTTTCATCACAAAAGTAAGCCTGTAGGTGAGGCTGCCGGTTCATTATACGCTATAGGTGAATAAAGAGCAGAATAACCTGCAGTAAACAGTAAAACTGTTTGCACTTCAAACAGTATGTTCATAATTAAGATATTGCTTAAAAATAACATGATAAGACACACCATTTCTTAATATCAAGCAGGAAGACAAACTTTTTTGTAAAGATAAAAATAGCTGGACGTGGATGAGACCAGAAGCTAGACCCATAGAATTTACAAATAGTCTCACCCCTTTTTTATGTCAAGAAAAAGGTGGATATTTTTTATTATTATTATTTAAATTGTGAATATGAGAGCTTATTATCATAGAACTGTTAAATCAGTTGACCCTAGTTTCATGTCATCTGCCATCCCCAGGCTGGTAATTTGTTGCCTTTAAGGTTTTGTTCTAATATTGAAAATGGGGTATTAAGGGCTGATATTTTACCAAAGAAATGCTTTTAGTATCAGTCCAACTCTGATATGGTAGCATGTTTTGATATGGAGCAACTTTTTCTCTCAGGTCTGCCTTGCAATCTCTTCATAAGGCCTGTGAAGTGGCCCGCTGTCATAACTACTTCCCAGGCAGCCTCTTCCTCACCTGGGTAAGTTACTACCAGAGCCGGGTGTCTTCAGATCAGGCCCGCATCAATGAGTGGAACGCCATGCAGGACGTGCAGTCCCATCGAGCAGACTCGCCTGTGCTCTTCTCTGAAGTGTGAGTACTAATTTCTAAATGGTCCTGCAATTTGAGCGAACTGTCAGCAATTTTGACATATCATGGAACTTTATATTTAAAACAAGACACTTTCTCTAAATCTGGCTAAAAGAATCTAATATACTTATTTTTCTTGGAAAGTTGTACCAGTGGATGTGCTAGATTTGCACAAATCATTGATTTTTTTTGTTTTGTTTTTGTTAACAGAAATATGAAAGTTTTTTTTTGTTTTTGTTTTTTTGCTTTGTGTCTCCAGGCCAACTGAGCGAGAAAGAACAGAGAGACTCATCAAGACTCGTTTGAGAGAGATCATGACGCAGAAGGACCTTGAGAACGTCACCTCTAAAGATGTATGATCAAAATACACATCCTAAAAATTACTTCCTGAATGATTTAATTTTTCTGTAGAATCTTCTCACATACACTTAGCTCACAAGTTGTACCTGCACACATACTTCTGTTTAGATCCGCACAGAGCTGGAGATGCAGATGGTGTGTAACCTACGGGAATTTAAGGAGTACATTGATAATGAGATGATCGTCATTTTGGGGCAGATGGACAGGCCCACAGAAATTTTTGAGCATGTTTACCTGGTGAGTGTTATGTCACCAATACATTTTAACTATACATTTAGTTTAGGTTGTACCATAAGTCTTTTTTTTGATTGCACATAATTATAGGGTTCTGAATGGAATGCATCTAATCTGGAAGAGCTGCAAAACACCGGGTGAGTTTTGTTGACATCCTCGTCTATGAAAACATACCTGCTATAATACCTGCAATAGAGGCTACTTTGCCAGACTGTTTTAGCCATAAACCGTGTTATCCTTTGAAATCTCTTCCTGGTGTTAATAATTACACAGAATTTTGTTTATGCTATCAGGGTGCAATACATTCTTAATGTGACACGGGAGATTGATAACTTCTTCCCAAGCCTATTTGAGTACCACAATATCCGGGTTTACGATGAAGAGGCCACAGACTTGCTGGCTTACTGGAATGACACTTATAAATTCATCTCTAGAGCCAAGTGAGTATGAATAAACTCTTAATGCTCACTTTGGAGTAAAACACACTGGTCTTCTAGCTGTAATTGTTATACAAAGATGTTTATTAATGAAGATCTTATGCTTTTGCTCTTTCTAAATACTTATGCTGTTTGTTAAATTAGAATCACCGCATTTGTGGGATGTGTTGCTAATGTCAAGAAAATACTTTAGCAGTACATTAAAGGGCTACTTGACCCCAAAATGTAAATCTTCATATTTGGAACACAACTTAAGATATTTTGGATGAAAACCGGAAGGCTTTTGAAGGTCCCAAGTAAAATATGAAAGACATTGTCAGAATAGTCCATCTGCCTCACTGGTTTAACTGTAACTTTATGAACCGCTAAGAATACTTTTTGTATGGGAGGAAAACAAAAATAACGACTTTATTCAACAATTCTGCACCATAGCGTCAACGTAGCGCCATTTTGGAGAGTATCCACTGGACACAAATAGCATACGCTGTTCTGTGTCAGCCGCAACACACAGATATGTTTTCTACATGTATTTACACTTTCATTTAAATGAAAACAGCACATTTGTTTGATAACATACAGTACACAACATGAAGGAATACTCATAAAGATGCACAAATAGCAATACTGAAGAACTCAGAATTTACACCAGTTAAAATTACAGGTTCAACAAAGTCATGAAAAATTATCAGTAAGAAACCTGAAATTGCTGTACTTCAGATGTAATGTTAACACTACTATTAGTATAAAAGTACCAATGTTTCAGGTTTCAAGTTTCATTTATTTCTCTTTACTCCTTGGTTTCAGATAAAGTCTTTATTTAAATTAATTTTTAACCTGAATTTTAGTTTTGCTTCACCAAAAAACTTGGTGTTGACAGTACTAGCACTACATCTTTTAACACAAGACTAATATAATACCTACAGGAAAGCTGGGGCAAAGTGTCTGGTGCATTGTAAGATGGGTGTTAGTCGTTCGGCCTCAACTGTGATTGCATACGCTATGAAGGAGTATGGCTGGGACCTGAAGCGGGCCTTTGAGTACGTTAAAGACCGGCGAGCCGTCACCAAACCCAACCCATCATTCATGAGACAGCTGGAGGAGTATCAGGGAATCCTGATGGCCAGGTAAATGTGTCATTTGAATGTGTGTACTCATGTGAATAGCAGAAAATGTCTGCGTGTGTTCAAATATTTAAACCTGCATGCCACTCACTCTAATGACCGCAGACACGCTCACTTCCATTTTAATGACATGTTTCTTTTCACAGTTGATTATAGGGCTCTGATTGTATTCATTGAGAAGTTACAGTGGCTGTTCGACCACATTCCGCTTAGTAACTTGTGCGTCTTTGATTGTGTGCATGCGTCTCAGAGGTTGTAGGTTTGTGCATGTGGGCTCTGGTGTAGGTGGGTATGCATGTGCAACAATGCACTTGCACTTCCTTTAAAAACACTGAATGGGATTATTCATGTTTTTTTTAGGTCTGACAAAACCACTCAAGCTGTAAAATATTTTTAAAAGATACATGTTTGTAACATTTGTCTTTGACGTCTGTTTGACAGCCAAGCTTTCATAATTTAGGTTTACACCATTTTCCATCATCTTTCTGACCCATTATAAGCATTTAAAAATTTTATTTGTGGCATACACAGTGGTGGCAGGTCATTTTGCTGAATACTTAATGTGTAAATGTAGGCAATTAAGTGATCATACATTAATGTTAAAATCTTAACTATGACTATTTCAGAGTGACCCATTTTTGTAGCTTGGCTTGCATAAATGGTTTGTGAGAAAGAGTTTTCACGAAAATATTAACCACCACAAATGATAATAATAAGAATGTTTCTTGATCATTACATCAGCATATTAGAAGGATTTTTGAAGGATCATGTGACACTGAATACTGGAGTAATGGCTGCAGAAAATTCAGTTTTGCCATCACAAGAATAAATTACATTTTAAAATAAAAAAGAGTTGTTATTTTTCACATTATTACAGTTTTAACTGTATTTTTGATCAAATTAATGTACTTTTGAAAAATGTACAAAAAAAAAATACTTCCAAACCAAAACTTTTAAAAAGTAGTGTAAGCTTATTGCAGCATGCACAAGCAAGAAAATCCTGTCTTCCATGATATGGACAATTTAAGATGAACAAAACTGTCAGTGAGTTTTTGATAGTTTTTCATACTGCAGTTGACATTTCTGTCATTTTACAGTCTCATACTACAAGCTGTCATATGTATACTGTGAATAATGTGTTACTAAAGTCAATATTCACTTAGCTGATATAAGCAGAGGGTGTGAAATAAGACAAATGTGCTGTGAGCTCACCTGCAGGACTGTTATAATTCAGTAGTTTGTGCCAAAAACTGCATTTTTTCCAACAAAATATTAAAAGTGCACAGACAAAAATACTAAGTATTGTAACACACTATCAGTTATTCTACTTAAATCACTTTTAATTGTTAAAATATTTTTTTCTTAATATCAAATATAATTTATTGGCACCCAAAATATATTGTAAATACCTTGCTATTTTCAGTAGTTATACCGATCCCTGGATGTTTTGTTTACCCAAACTTTCCTTTTTCCATACTAGCAAACAGAGACACAATAAATTGTGGCGTTCCCACTCGGACAGTGATCTGTCGGAGCACCATGAGCCACTCTGTAAAGCCACTGCTGCACAGTCTCTTGGACGCTCCAATTCCCGCAACCAGATCTTCGGCCAGACGTCAACCTCAATACAGGAGCTCCTGCAGACTCTCACACCGACCTCAGCCAGTGCTACTGAAGCTAAGGAGCAGAGAGAGTCTGATACCACATCCTGGCCAGATACCCACATATACAATGGCCTGGGGAACGACCTCCATGAACCCACAGAGACCCCTTCCTTCCCCAGACCCAGGGCTGCCACTGTGGTCCCAGAGGCCAGATCCGATGTCACTTCCATGACTATTGCAGAGACTGTCCCGTTGGGTCGTCCTCATCCACCTGCCGCTATACATAACCCACCCTCATCCCCTAGGCTTCTCTCAGATTCAAAGGCCAAGCAAGGTCTGTCTGAGAAGCCTGAGGTGTCCGATCTTGTGCCTTTGGAAAAGTCTAGTCCAAAGGTGCTCTCATCTGTGAGTGTTAGGAGTATGACTCCTGAGCCATGCACGCAGACCCCGGATTCTTCAGGGCTGCAGGATCTCAGCCAGCAAGTGCCTAACATGGGGACAGACTGTGCAGGGCTAAGTTACAGCAGTGATGAAGACCACCACCCCAGTGCCACATTACACAGAGCTGGGCTCTCGACCACCCCTCCCTTGACTCTAAGCACAGACCGCATTGATTTCTTCAGTGCCAGAGAGAAGTTCCAGGGCCTTTCTCAAGAGGGTCAGATCCGTGGGACTTCTGAGCAGGCGATGCAGCAGATACCTCGGGACAAAAGCCCGAGTATAGAGACAAAACGGCTACTTCCTGACAACCCTATCAAAGAAGAGGAACAGAAAAAGGTAAGGTGTTATTAAAAATGTTGGGAATGTGCAGTCTTGGTGTAGTTTTGGAAAGTTCTCTAATAGAGATGAATAATTTTATTATTTATTCACTCTCAGGTCATTCCAAACCTGTATGGCTTTTCTTCTCTGGAACACAAATGAGAGATAACATGAATAATAAAGACAATTAAATAATGCAGGTTTTAAACGAGATGAGGGTGAGTAAATAATGGAAGTATTTTGGACAGAATGTCTAATTAGTTCATCCAAAATTAACGAAGGAGTTTATAAAAAAAAAAAAAAATTATAAATGAAACCTCTATGAATGACTATACATGCTTTTATAGACAGTAAAACAAAGCTTTAAATGCATCTGTCTTAATATTATGTTATCATCCTGCAGCAAGGGAATAATGTTCCTGAGAGTAAGTGCCAAACTTTATTAAATCAGGTTCCGTTCCCACACTGTGTCTCACCACAATCATGTTTGAATGAAGTCATGTCCCACACTGCCACCCACTGTTGATGAAAAATGTTGCATGGGATCCCTCATCTTTCATGGTGTTGCTCAGTCGGCTGCAGTTGCATTCAGTTTTCATGCACGATCAGAGTAAAAGGTGAAGTGTGTAATATTTTGATGGTGAAAAACTAAAAGTGCACCAATCATATATTGACTTGCTAAGAACTTTTAACACTAGCTATTTTTTCCACATTGCAAATTTAATCTATACAAAAAAACTAAAAGCAATTCCATCCGGTTTGCGCGAGAAAACCAAATTGTAAATATCTGTGGCTCTTTATTAAATATCCTCTGTGGCTCTTTATTAAATGTAATTGATGTAATGAATTACAATATTAAAGTAAATTAATTCATTTAAAATGCAATAAATGACTTGCTGCTTAGAAAGTTCTGATGAACTTCCTGCTTGCTAGCTCTATACAGCAGATGTCTTGTGCTCATTTCAGGAAGGCCAGTCATTTGAGATGCTTTAACTCCTTCATTTTAAAATGACCAGATAAACATGTTTTCTTTTATTCTCTAAAGCATTGTTCTTAAACTCAATTCCTCAAGGGCCACAGCTCTGCACAGTTTACAGTAGCTCCAACCAGTGTTGCCAACTGCTTTCAGCTAAATGTCACTAAATGACATCATAATGGCAAATTCACTGATCTATATACAGATGAATAGTTCAGTGAACAAGATGAGCACTTAGATAAGGTTTGTCCAAGAGGTTGCTATATTTATCCCTAAACATTTGAAAAAAGTCTCAAAAGGGGTGGGGAAGTTGCTAAATCTAGCAACAAAGTAGTTAAATTGACAACACTGGCTCTAGCCAGCTCCAAATCACACCTGCTTGGAAGTTTCTAGTGATCCTAAAGACCTTGATTAGCTGGATCAAGTGTGTTTAATTAGGGTTGGAGCAAAACTGTGCAAAGATCTGGCCCTCCAGGAATTGAGTTTGAGATCAGTGCTCTAAAGCGAACACACATTGACTTTGACATTGTTTCATCATATCACACATTTAAGCCAATCTTTTAAAAAAACAACGGCATACACTATCACTATCCACCTTCACGGCGTCAAACATCAATAAATTATTACTAATAATTTTCATTTTCATGTTGACACAAAGTCACATGGCTTTTTTTATACGCATCTAGGAATATTTTTCCACCACCCAAAGTACCGTAGCAATTACATAGTAACTTATTGGCAACTACCAAACACCCTAGTGTCCAGACTATGATTTTAGCACAGTCAAGGGCAGTGGCGGTTCTACATTGAATTACTCCCTGGGCGAGACCCATTCTCAGCGCCCCCCTCCCTTTTAAAATTTCAAATAACATCGGAAAAGCATTTCTTTTGAATAAAAATGAAAGAAGTAATCAAAAAGTTGAAAAGGGTTAGGGAGGGCTTTATTTTCCCAATAAAGGTGTCAACAGTAGCATCTATTTAGTAATCTGAATTAAAATGAACATTTACACTCAGTAGGTTGCATTCTGTTTTATAATGCACTTCAATACTGAGGTGCAGATAATTGTCACTTGCAATAAGTGGTATAAATA
>JAUMHE010000032.1:6378588-6391490 GCA_032359235.1 Enteromius mattozi | reverse complement strand
CACTATTCCTAAAATCATGACAAGCGGTATGTGTTGAAAATGACCAATCACAAGAGCGGAGAGATCTGACATTTGATGCTTGCCTCCAAAGTCTCAAAAGTCTACTTGACAAGCGAGCAGCTAGCGGCGCTAGCACGCATAGTGTTCTGTGCTCTCACGGTGCAGAAATGCTCCCTCGGGAGAATTGTTTTCCGCCCGTGGATACTGGGGCACGTCTTCTTTTTATGTGCGCTAGATTTGAAACTATTTCAACACCATAGTCACAGGTATGATAGATAATAGAAAACCGCTTAGGGGGGCAGATGATTTTTTTTTTCCCCAAGTGCTTGTGTCATGAAAAAAAATGCGGCTGCCCCGTTCACCCATGCCTAAAACTGTCACTGGTCAAGGACCACTCACATTTGCAGTGCAGATCAACTTTTTGCCAGTAGAGACATAGAAATTATACACTTCACCTTTAAAACACAAAATAATGAAGTTGCATGGTCAATACCAATAACCATCCCATGCCCCTTGTTTATCTGCTACAGGAGAGCTGCAGTGTCTCAGTCCATAACACAGTTTTAGAAAAGGAGTCCATACGGCACAGTGTAACCCCTCCCCCCACTCCTACCAGCCAACCTGTTTCCAGTAGCAGCAGTGAGGAAGAGGAGTTCACACAAGCCACATCAGCGGAAGCTGAAAAGGAGAAGATGGAGCAGGTGAAGGACCAGCAAAGCGACTGGCCAAAGGGCACCGTGCGGCGAGCCACCAGGGAGCTTGAGCAGAAGATCAAGCAGGAGGTCTCGTCAACAACACTGGTGTCCTCGGCCCCCGCATGTCCCTCGCGACACTCCCCCGTCAACACCAGCAGCAGAGAGAAAACTGAGGAGACCTCATCCCACACACACCTCACACCTGATCCAAGCACTGTGTCAACAAGCCATCACCAGCCTCAGAACAACGCGGACAAGGTGGAGAAAGACGAGAGTCTTTCAGCTGATGAGGACAGAATGAGAAGCGAGAGCAAGAGACGACTCGGGGAGGGAGAGCGCATGAACACCAGCCTCTCGCACTCAAGACAAAGCCATTCCACTTCATCTAGCTCCTCTCTTGCCATGGTTCTACAGCTAGAGGGAATCACCGAGCAGGAGAGTTGCACCGACTTCGACGGTCCGCTGGGGCGCTGTCCAAAAGACATGAGGGAAACCTGGGAGACCCTGAAAGAGCTTGGGGCGTTCCTCTGGCAGGTGAGTGGCTGCTTGGACAGACGGCTCAGCCAACCGTGGTCCAGGAGGGAGCAACGAAAGGGCCGGGCTGCGCGAGAGAGGACCAAAGAGGTGGAGGCTCGGATCCGGCAGGCTGGCCTGACCCCACCCTCAATGATGAAGCGCTCAGCCTCGTTGGCCAAACTGGGGTCTTTGGAGCTCTCGCCTGTTGACCTGAGCGAGCTTGACTTAACTTCCGCCTTACTCTCTGCTCCCACCAGTAAGCCACGTTCTCACTTGTTTAGTGACGATACCTCAAAAAAGAAATGCGTTTTGCCCCATTGCACTTCTGCTCTCCCTTCCCCTTCCGGCTCTCCTGTTTCTTCCACTGGATCTCATATGCTCGGACACTCAGAGAATGATGATGAGACTGAAGAGGCAGAATATAGTGACTGTGACGTCGTGCCCATGCCACTGCCACTCTCCCCACCCTCCAATCAGTGTTGGAGGCGGGATAATGCACAGGAGGCAGCAGGTTATGCCCCGTTGCCTGCTCCTGCCTTGATACCCGTGGCAACACGCCAACAGTATGGGAGGACACATCCCCTGCGGAGGCTGAAGAAACGGACCATTAACCCTTACCACACTATGTGACTTTTATTCTGTATGTGTGTGTACGTGTGTTTGTGCCTGCCAGTGTGAATTTGTTATTAAAGAGATACAAAAATACAATTTCTGTCATTTACTCATCCTCATGACTATCCAGACCTGTATGACGGCTTCTGCTGTGGAACACAGAAGGTGATGTTTTAAAAAAGTATTTTTGGTTTCTTACAATTAAAGTCAGTGGGGTCAGATTTTGGATCCCATTGACTTTCATTGTATGGACAAAAACATTCTTCAAAATGTCTTTTGTTTTTCCACAGAAGAAACCGTCACACTGGATTTGGTTGACATGAGGGTGGGTAAATGACAGAATTGTCATTTTTGGAATTGTCAACTATCTGTTTAACTTGCCACGCATACCTCAGTGGGCCTTATCCAAATGGAAATCAAACAATGCGGATATTTTAGAGCACAATGTGATTTGAATGTTTTTGGTGGGGTTGATGGCCCAAAGAATAGGAATCATGTAATCCTGACCCATCATTTGAGTAGAAAAAAAATTGCTGCTCTTAACGAACAATGAAATGTTATGACTGATATACTTTTTGCACAGTGTCTTTCAGGTCATTCTTTGCATACTATGGTAAATCATTACCATTTCATCCTTTATGTTGTCAGACTTTTAATGAAAACCACAATGTTCTCTACTGAATTGGATTCTGGAGGTGTGTGTGAGTGAGTGAGTGAGTGAGTGAGAGAGAGAGAGTGAAAGAGTGTGTGTGTGTGTGTGTTAAAGGTTGAAGGAGAGCCATAGATGATTATGTTTAAATGCATTCAGAAATGAATGACGGAATTGTGAGTGTAAAATTATTACAGATGTGAGATTATTATGTTTGTGCATGGTGGTTTTAATGAGAATGGGATCAGTTCTGTGGTACTTGTAGAATGTAGAGTTTATGGGCCTCAGTCTGTGTATGTATATTTTGTGGATGTGTATGATATGTATAGTTTACCATGGGTGTGTGTGCATTTTCTGTCTGTTTCTGACTTCGGTGCAGTTTCTTCCTTCAGATTTTTCTGTTTTGTTAAAGACGACAAAAAAGATACATGGGGGATTGTAATATGCACTTTTTGTTATTGTTTTAATTGTTTTTTAAACTGTGGTTTGTATTCTGGAAGCATGTTCACAAGAGTATGTATTTAGAGTTGCTTGTAAGGGTTGTTGTACAGTGCAAAAAAAGAAAGAAAACTGAATTATGTCTTTCTGTTTGTCATAAGACTGGAAAAATATTTTCGCTTTTTATTGTACTTAAACTGTGACAATTAAAGAAAATTTCAATTGGACAAAGACTTTTTTTGGTGACTTTTTGACCAGGTTTCCACAGTCATAAAAAACCTGAACAATTATGAATAAAAAGTTTTGTTTTATTTAATTTTTAAAAGTTTTAAGCTATATACAATTTTTGTTATTCTAGTTATAAGTAGTAGGTAAAAATTGCTCTTTGTGAGTCCACTATTGGTCCAGTCTGAGGACCAATAGTAAAACCCTGTATTACTCTGTATTACTTGTTCTTAATGTTCAGGACACCGTTAATGTTTAATTGATGCTTGCTACACTTTGATCAATCATAATAGACCAAATATAGTCTGAATTATTTAGTGATGGATCATAGTTTAACTTAAACTTGACAAAACTGTTTTTACAGTGTACAGTAATGCAAGAAAGCCTGACCTAACTTCAGGAGGTATCAACAAATGGCAGGGGACTATAGCAAAGTTATCACCTGACTTATTTGTAGAATTGATTGTATATTTTAAACATCCATACAATTGATGTGTACTTAAATCAAGGGTGTGAAATGCAGGGGTTTATGCTGTGTGCTCACAGCCACCTGACCTCAGTGTGTGCTCTCACTGCAATCTATAGCCCTGTCGCCGGCCCTAGAGAAATAGCCCGACACCGACAGCCATTTCGAAAATAGACCAGACCGCCTTGACCCCCCTGCCCATACACTATGGCAAGCCAATTTCCCACTTAACATTATGATTTAACATTACTTAGAAAGTATTATACGGTTATCTGGAATACTCTCATTGGTCTATTATAACATCCTAAGATCTGCTGTTTTCTGTACAGAAAGCAGGTGCTTCTTTCATGTCTTTTGTATAACATTGGAGACTTGCTCTCTCAATTTCATACAAAAGCAAATGTTATTTTGCGTCAAAGTTGTTGAAAACAAAGGTGCAGTGTGTAATACTGACAGCTAGCTTCTGAATTAGGTAATGCAGTCCAAATTAAAAATATTGTTTCTCATGCCCTCCTTCTTAGCTCATGTGACTTACCAGGTTGAGGACATGTGACAAGCCCTACACTGTAAGTATTTGAGTTGTTTTATCTGTGTTTTAATATTCTTCATCCTCAAGCTTTTTAGACAGCTGGCCACCATGCAATACACTGTTTTCCACCGAAAGGCAACCTGGTGCTTTGAAATAGTCTTGGAAAAAATGTCAGTGTGCGGAATCACACAGACCAAAACAAAAACAAACACAGAATGAAAGAAACAGAATAGTATTAATATAGAATACAGAATAAAAGAAACATTCCAACACAGAATGCAGTTTGCAAAATAAAATAACTAAATGTAACACTCATTTTTTTTGGAAAAACAAGTGTATGAACTTGCATGTTTCCTAAATATCTGCAAACATACTGTGGTATAAAAAAGTTGCATACAACACCTTTAATTGTGTTGTAATATTATATTGTTTGTCTGGCAAAAATAACCGCTTGAGTAACTTCTGATTTAGACTGATTACTATAATCAATGTTCAAAAAGTTACTAGCATTTATTTCACACAGTAGCCTAATAAAAAGGAACAGGAAGCTAAGTAATAAGTTATAGTATATAATCTGCACTAGTAACAAGTATAATTGATGCTAGTCACTATTGGAATAAGTGATATTATTTAATCTGATCAAATAAGTAGTGTTGTACATTAAAAGATATATGCACTATTGGACTACTTACTAGTAGTCTATCTATTTTAGGTAGTACTTATTTTTAAGGGACAATTGTTAAAATGGCTTGCCATACATATACACCCGTCTGTGCACTTCTCGAGCACCCCCGGTCCACCGTTTTCTCTCTCTCTCTTCTCGCTCGATGTTCAGGAACGACTAGTGAGGAGGAACTCGCGCTAGTTCTGCGAGTCCGAACCAAGTTTGTGACCTGGAATAAGCGAGACACTTCTAAAAAGCGCTGCGTCGATAGGAGCCTTAAACCGTCTTGAGAAAGGGGAAGAGCAGATTTAAAGACGTATATTCCCCAAAGACAGCGGTAAGTGATTCATAGGATTGACAGTTACGCAGTTCCTTATGATATAATGCTGCATTGTGACGACACGCGCTTTGTACAGTTTTTGTAAAGTTCGATTGTGATATTGTTATGAATAGGCTCTGACATCATCATAACTTATCAGTGCATGACGTTCTGCTCCTTCATTGAGTTGCTGTAGAAATACCTATTCAAGGCCAGGTGTGCACGGAGCTTAATGAGAAGAATAGCACACGCTATATACGTTGGCAATGGTATATTTCATTATGTCCCTTTGTAAATATGGAAAGATCATGTCTGGAGGGGACAGAGGGGAGACACATGGACAGTTTGGTATTACTATATTAGGAAAAGTGACCGTGTCTGAAGACAGTAAGGGGGGCCTTCTCACATGAGACAAACTGTTGTGTGGTTTAAAGACACTGCATTCTTAAGGGGATTTAACAGCTCTACCCATGTGGTGTAATATCAGTGTCAATCACATTTTTTGTCAGTTTAAAATTAATAGTAACTGATAATTGTGATTTCACAGATTTGTGTAGTGGGGATCCAGAATATATGTGTCTCAGACTATTAACATTTTCATCTGCTGTAAATTTGTTTGTTAAGATTCTACAACTTGTGCATGTGTAAATTAGAGTCATGTACAAAAAACATTGTTACCAGGGTGGATTGTGACACCAATAGAGAATATGGATGTTTTAATCAGACATGGTTGTGTGACATAAGTATTACTTCCCCTATCACCACCTACAATTTTAGTTCGAAAAGATAAATAAATTAAAACAGCCAAAATTGGAAACAGACAGAAATATGTAAAAAAAAAAAAGAAATTTACACCAAAGTTCTAAAAACAAGCAATACATGTAGAACAAAAACTTCTGATTAAGTTCTGATTAACATAAATTAAAAATGCATATTTCTGCATCCTTAAATATGTGATATAGTGACAGCTCCAACTTAAAACACCTGTCCGCTGTATCACTGCACAGCACCAATAATGTTATCATCATTGTTCTTGTTGCATAGCAGTGTTCTGTTATGTCAGAGTCTATATGTAGGATTTGTCTTGAAAAATATTAGGACATTTTAAGGAAATTTTTCATATAATAGTTTCCCATGTAGCTGTTTTATCAAAGACCTCTCTTACTTCAGTGATTAATTAACACAACTGCAAATCATATTATAAGTTAACTTTTAATTTCTTAGCTCAGCATTGTTTTTCCCCTTTATATTAACTTCTGCTATTGCCTCAGGAAGGTGTTGTTCATGTGTGATAGTGATTTCAACCCTGCTGCTCATTTCTAATTGTAATTAAACTGATAGCGTTATCATACAGTCCGAGTTACAACTCTCCTGATCTGCCAAATGTTTGTAAGCTTTTGGCTAGACATGGCTTGTGTTCTCCATTGTTAGGTAGGAGCTATTTAGGGTGCTTTTGTGTTGATGATGCAGATTGTGTGTCTGTTTGTTTATGTCAATCATCTGTTGCTTCCACAAATAATCTCATATGACAACTGGGAAAATACAAGGATTTTAAAAGGAAACATAATTACTCTACAATTTACAATATGTTTATCACAGTTTTACCTGTCACCATTATATTTCCTCATCATTATTTTTAAATTATGATTATGCGCAATAAATGTCAATTAATGTACCTTAATATAAAGATGTATATTTAAATCTTTATTTAAGGAGTACTAAATACCAGAAAATAATATATCTAACTGACATTATAAAGTAAAGCAATATTTTACTGTCAATGTCCATAAACAAAGATGTTTTTTATTTTTTTATGATAGATAATTACAAATGAATTCTATACTATTGAGCTACATGCAATCAAATATACATTTAACAGTTTGATTGGGATTATTAAGCATCTTTCCCACAGAGTGTACACCAAATAATTACTAAATATTATGTGTTATTTAGGCTATTTCATACACATTCTGTATGTGTCTCTGTTTTTTACAGCCATGAGTCGCAGCATTGTCCGCCAGAGTAAATTCCGGCATGTTTTTGGGCAAGCGGTGAAAGCAGATCAAGGTTATGATGATATCCGGGTTTCCAAAGTGACATGGGACAGTTCCTTCTGTGCAGTTAACCCAAAGTTTCTGGCGGTTATAGTGGAGTCCAGTGGAGGCGGGTCCTTTCTGGTTCTGCCGCTCTCAAAGGTGAGTGGCTTGAGGAGAAAACTACTAAAACATGTACAACTGTACAGCCTTTGTCTATTATTTAATCTTCATGGGGCTATATTTATGGGTATGTTTGTTCAAGAGCCTCAGCCGTGGCTCATGTTAAGTGTGCCCATCCCCCACGGGGCTTCCATTTCACCCTCATAGAGGCAAAGTTTTGAACCCCATGGAAACAGGGTACACAACTTGCACATGTTGTCTGAACCTTCTTCTGTGACATACTGAAGCTGAGTTTAGAGATGATAAGTAAGCATTTTGAGTTGATGTAATCCCCATCATGCATTGCCATCTCTTCTTATCTCTTACTTAGCTAGCAGCTTGCATTTACATTATTGGGAAACCAGTAGAAATTGATATGCTATATGATGATCTTTTGTCCACTATATCATTTTCATCACAAATACTGACATTACGCATCATACATTATATACATTAGTATGTCATGATATGAGTTTATATTTTCTTCTGTCATTTGCTGGTTTCTTCAGAATGTGCTATTGAGACGCTACTGCTTCTTGAGAATGGGAATGTACTTCCCATATGTACTAGACATTTCCAACTAGTGGAATTACTACTATATAATAAATTTTCCCCCCACAGGTGTAGTTAATTATATGAACAGACATTTGACAACCAAAGATTTTTGACTGAATCATGAATAGTAAGCTACATATTTTGTGTAATATTTTGCTTGCAAAGTGTGAATTTACCATATTTCTTTAAAATAATTTTATAATTTTATTTGGTATTTTAAATGTAATTTAAGTGTTTAGTTAATTTAAGACTTTTAATGCGTTATTTCAAGGTGTCCTTGTTGCACGTTACATGTACTTACTATTATAATGACAATAAATTCTGCATAATTACATACAAGTAATCCTAACCCTAACTATATAGTATTAATATTACTCTGTATTTAAATGTAAAAGTACACTAAAACAAAGACACCTTCAAATAAAGTATAACTTAAAGTTCTTATTAAAATATGATTTTGATGTAAGTTAAACACTTATACAGCTCTTCCACAATGGTTATATTAAACTATAAAGCATCTTAAACTACTCTTAGTTGTTGCTAATGCATGTGTGAAGTCAAGTGTAATATATTGATCCACAGCAGTATATCACATCATTGAATCTTTTTTTTTTTGTGAGTTTGTCTTGATTCTCTAAGGGTCCATCATCAGTTAATGCCCTTTTAGTGTAGCCTCTGCCGAGTCACGAGCATATATCAGCAGGCCTGGAAAGATACCCTATAAATATCCAGCTAGCCATCTCCCCTGTGCTCAGTCTCAGCAGGCCAAAAGAAAAACTCCCTTTTCAACGCCTCATCACAGGGTTATAAATACACACCAGGAGAATGAGGAGGGGAGTGACTGGAGGAGGAGCAGCCAAACACAGAGCCAACACGTGCCCCACACGAATAACAAAATAACATTAAAAGAAGTTACATCAGAATCCCTAAAGAGTAATTATGCTTTAATAACAGAGAAAATACATACCAGGGACTTTACAAAATATCTTGAAATTGCAAAGCAAAAAAGAAGGCTTTTGTATCAGTGAAAGGCAGAGCTTAACTTCAGAAAATGTTGATCATCAACCTCAGGACAAGCTAACAAACAAGCTGCTTTGTTTTCCATTCATTTTGCAACACTGACATTGATAATATTATTCACATTGGAACTAACCTGGGATATATCTATATGTTTCAAATCTGGATTGATGTGTTTTTGTAACACATTAAATAAATAACATAGCCTAACATTTTGTAGCGTTAAATAAATATTTATAGATAAGATTTATTGTCTAAAATATATTAAAATAGAAAGCAGTTATTTTTAAATTGTAACATTTTATATAAAAAAAAAATTCTTGATCAAATAAATGCTCTCTAAGATTAAAAGGGATTAAGATGAAAAAGTCTTACAGACCCCAAACGTTTGTTTATATACTGACTATATGTGTCTCAATACTTAACATTATCCTTGTTTTAATATGCCATAGGTGGGTCGAGTGGACAAAAACTACCCTCTAGTGATTGGACACTCAGGGCCTGTTCTGGACATTGACTGGTGTCCTCACAATGACAATATCCTGGCCAGCTGCTCTGAAGACACCACTGCCATGGTAATCAGATTCATAACCATCTCTATTGCCTGCCAACCAATAGCCTTGTAGTCATGAACATGTTTCAGTTGCATTTTTACAAACGAATGAAGCATGTCTCCATATATACCTACTCACACTAGAGGGAAAGATCACGGTGACAGACAATAGTGTTAATATGAAGGGTGATGACTGGAGTTAACGGCTCGGGCATGGGACAGGAGCTGGTATTTATAAACACATGTTAGAAAGGCACTCTTGGCCAGAACCCTGTTCACAAATAAGCCAGTAGTAATGACAGACAAGTATAGATGGGTCTAAGTTGTCTATAGGGATGAGTCATTTCATTTTCAGCACACACTGAAACGTGGATGTCCTCATGCACAAACACTTCTGTATACAGTGACTTCATGAAGTATTTGAATGCCTAAGCCACACTTAAAAGTGTATAAATATCATTACATTAGATAATGATCATTTATCTTAAAGTTAACACAAAAGTTAAAATTATAAAACTGTAAAAAGAAAATAACATTTCAGTCTTTCTACTACAATTTTTCTTTTGCTTCAGTGTGTTGTTTGTAATTTTGTTTGTAATTATTTGTGAAATTTCTGAACAATTTTTAAGCAAGAACAGTTTCAAAGTAAATCCTACACCATTTTTTTATGCCACTGTTCAAAATTAAGATAAAACTAACCCTTTTAGAACACCTGTGTGAACCTGATCAAAAGTAGTTCAGAAAAGTGAAGTTGCTTCTGAGAAAAGTAACCAAGGTCTTGCTTTCTATCAATTGGTTTGATGTTTTGTATCTTACTGCAGTGGCATTCAAACATTTTAAATGTGAGTTTAAATGCTGAAAGTATTATACAGTCTATTGAAAACAAATATGGTATGCATTTCCCCATAGTGAAGTGAAATGATATAGAGAAATTATAATATATGAAGGCTATTAATGCTATTTCATTACATTACATTACAAGCGTGAATGGCGTGCACTGTATGCAGTGCTGTTAGAGGAGGTTAACTGCAGCTGTCATCTGTTCTGGCATTGCTGCTGTGCTCACTGTTTACCAAAGGAATGTTCCTGCAATGTACCGCAAACCGATATATAAGTATGCCCAAAATTACTAGAAAATTACTAATTGTTTTTCAGTCCAGGCAGATAGATTTTTCCAACATGTTCTCACTCGTCACATATTGAAGCTTGGTCAGTACCACTTGGCATCGCTTATTGCATTTTTCGACATGCAGGTCCTCTGTTGTTTTTGTTGTAATGGTATGCATTCATTTGTAAAAAAAAAATTTAAATAATTTTATATAAATTTATACTTTCACCTAAATAAATAAAATTTCCAGTACCTTATTGTTGGCATATTCATGCCAAGGTTTTCTTATTTAAAGCAACAGAGGTGTTTAAGTACTCTATTATGTTAGTGCAGAAAAATGTTAACAAAAATAATTTGCAATAAATAAAGACTTGTTTTTACTCAGGTATGGCAGATCCCTGACCACACTCCCTCTCGTCCCATCAGCGAACCCATTGTGGTGCTGGAGGCTCACTCTAAACGTGTGGGCATCATTAAATGGCACCCCACTGCCCGCAACATACTCCTCACTGCAGGTGAAGATCAGTACAATAGACACCAGCTTCTTACATTAAAAGCCTATAAACATAAGATTACTTCATTTCATTGCAAATAAATTAGAAGCAGTGGAAAGTCTTTGTTTTCATTCCGTTTGCTTTTGTCTCAGGCAGTGATAATCTGATCATCATCTGGAATGTGGGCACTGGAGAACCCTTGATCACAATGGATGACCATCCTGATCTCATCTATAACGTCAGCTGGAACTACAACGGTAGCCTTTTCTGCACCACCTGCAAAGACCGTCGCCTCCGAGTGTGCGATCCCCGGAAAAACGAGGTGGTGGCGGTAAGTATTATAATGGAGAAAAGAAGAAAAGCCTTCTCAGCTCTTTGTAAACACGGACATTATGGACATTTTTTCTTCTGTAGGAAAGACTATCCCCACATGAGGGTATCCGGCCAATGAGAGCCATTTTTACCAAAGAGGGCAACATTTTCACCACAGGTTTCACCAGGATGAGCCAGAGAGAGCTTGGCCTGTGGGATCCGGTAATGGAGCAAAATAGAAAGGATAGTTACTTCATGTTATTCCATACCCATTTTGCTTTGGATAATCTTCGACACAAATTAAAATATTTTTAGTGAAATTTGAGAACTTCTTGTCCCTCAATTAAAGGTCGGGGGAACCAAAATGTAGAAGATCCAAAAACATTATGAAGTCATCGTAAAATGAATCTATGAATTGAGTGCTTTAATAAAGTCTTATGAAGAGGTTTTATAAGATATTACTCACTTATAAACACACATACTGTAAATAGAGCTCATCACGTGGTAAGCTTGTATGTAAACCTCATTGGTTCTCATGTATAATGCATACATGTTTAAGCATGTTTAAGTGATGTGCTCCATGTATGTGTGTCGATTATTGTTTATATATAAATAAAAGTATAAATTAAATCTGCTGATCACATTAAGTGATCATATCTGGTTTTTTTTTTTTGGTGCTTTTATGTACTTTTTGGACTTTCACTAGACAGAAAGAAGCATCTCAACTTTCAATGAAATGCCTTCATTTGTGTTTCGATTAGCCAAAGTTTTATGGGTTTGGAACAATATGCGGGTGATTAAATGGTGACAGAATTTTCATTTAAGGCTCATTAATTATTAATTTGATTGATTTTATTATATTCATATATATATATATATATATATATATATATATTGATCAGTTTTATTTCACTGCCTTTGTTTTCTTTCAGCTCACTGATGGTGTTCATTTCTGTCATTTGTTAGACTAATTTTGAAGAGCCCATAGCACTACTGGAGTTGGACACAAGTAATGGAGTTTTATTGCCTTTTTATGATCCAGACACTAATATAGTGTATCTCAGTGGCAAGGTATGACTCCATGTTTCATCTTCATTTATTATCATACTCAGGCTGGCAATGTAAAGTTGTTTCTGTGTCTGCACAGGGTGACAGCAGTATTCGGTATTTTGAGATCACAGAGGAGCCTCCATATGTGCATTACATCAGCACATTCAGTAGCAAGGAGCCACAGAGAGGAATGGGCTTCATGCCCAAGAGAGGAGTGGACGTCAGCAAGTGTGAGATTGCCAGGTCGGTTTTGCATGGTTATACTGATTGATTTGGATATGTGTTAGTTACTTTAAAATGTTAGAAATACCATATATCTACTCTACCAATCAAAATTTTGTGGTCAGCAATTTATACTTTTATTCAACAGGGACCCGATTAAATTGATGAAAAAAAGTGAGAGTAAAGATATTTACTATTTAAAATTAAACTGGAAATTAGGTG
The DNA here is from genome assembly GCA_032359235.1 of Enteromius mattozi. NCBI lineage: Eukaryota > Metazoa > Chordata > Actinopteri > Cypriniformes > Cyprinidae > Enteromius > Enteromius mattozi. The sequence continues at coordinate 6,378,649 of JAUMHE010000032.1, read as the reverse complement.
CTGGGCGTCCGGCCAGAGGAGAACTGGCCCCAACTAAGTCTGGTTTCTCCCAAGGTTTTTT
>JAUMHE010000032.1:6366786-6377344 GCA_032359235.1 Enteromius mattozi | reverse complement strand
GCACCTAATTTCTAGTGATTATCGTCGTTTTGATTACAGAGACCGTCTCTGCATTTGATAAACAAATAGTTTAATCTCGTCATTATACATTACCATCACATTTGATAATGTTCAGTGCTTTGCTGCAATCTGCATTGTTAAAAGCGCTATATAAATAAAAGTGATTGATTGATTGATTGATTGATTAAAATATTGTTCTTTTAAGCTTTCTGTTCATCAAATAATCCTGAATCCTTGTTTCCACAAAAATATAAAGCAGCACAAATGTTTTCGAAATGGATAAGATTTTTTGGAGCACCAAATTAGCATTATTTCTAAAGAGTCATGTGACACTGAACACTAGAGTAATGAAAAATCTGCTTTGCCATCACAGGAATAAGTTGTGTGTATTTACTGTATATATTTATTATGTAAAGACACATATATAATATATTGTTAAAATATTTACATGTATTTACATCATTTATATTATATGAAAATATATTTAATATATAAACACAACATGTTTTTCTTAAATATATACATGCATGGGTATTTAAATATACATAATAAATATACACAGTACACACAAACATATTTATTGCACACAAAAACATTTATTTTTAAATGCGATTAATCGTGTTTAATCATTGCCCAGCACTAATTAAAAGAGATACTTGAAATTTTCATACTATTTTTGAGTTTTGCTGTTTTTATTGTATTTTAGTCAATCCAGCCTGGGAGAGATTGCTTTGCAAAAAATTAAACCTTTATTATTTCTCATAGATTATATAAACTCCATGAAAGAAAGTGTGAGCCTATTATGATGACAGTACCCAGAAAGGTAAGCACATAATATTTGTTTAGAGTTATTTCAATCCTGAAGCACTATGAACTCAAATCCAACAAAATTTAAATATTGAAAACCCAAAGTTGATGATGATGAATGTAAAATCTGTTCATCCAATTACATAATTCTCTTTCTGTTGTTATGATGCCAGTCGGACCTGTTCCAGGATGATCTGTACCCAGACACAGCAGGCCCAGAGCCAGCTCTGGAACCTGAAGAATGGATGGACGGACGAGATGCAGACCCCATATTAGTGTCCATGAGGGATGGCTATGTTCCTCCAAAGAGTAGAGAGCTGAAGGTGGCCAAGAAGAATGTTTTAGACACCAGACCTGCAACACGTAGAAGCTTGTCTGCTGTAGATGGAAGTAGTTTGCCCGTGAGTAAAATATCTTACTTATCCTTAGTCTTAAAATGTCTCCTTCATAGCTTTGTTCCTTCATTACCTCCATTTCTTAAGAAGCAAATAGGGCTGGAAATTTTCATTTAAAAATAAACAAACAAACAAAATACATTGGAAAATTATAACAACATACCCTAACAATGTTTTCTGTGTTTTAAATCTATAATGCCAGGGAAGATAAATGTTTTAATGTTTTAATGTTCGACTTAAATTAACTGGTTCTTTTTAATGAAACTGTCAAAATTACCTAATATTGTTTAGTGTAATCTGAATGAAAATCATACAATTCCTTCTGATTTCCATCCCTATAAGCTAATTATTTCTTTCTATTTCCTAATTAAACCTGTCCTTGACTTTTTTTCTTTTTTCCCTCTCTGTTTTGCTCCTATTCATCCTTCTTCTACTGTCACTATGCTCTTCTATTTTCTCCTTCCAACTGCCATCTTCTCCTTTGCTTTCTCTCAATCTCTTTCAAACTCTAGCCTCAGTTGTTGGAGAAGCTTGTTGAGGAGATCCAAAATCTGAAGGCCACAGTTCTTTCTCAGGAGAAACGAATCTGTGACTTAGAGAATAAGCTCTCTAAGTACACTAATGGCACAGTCTGAGTAAAGCTAACTCATCCTGTGCACACTGCCCGATTCACTGCTAACCCCTCACAACTAAAGTATGAGCACAGATAGGCCAAGCCATCTAAACTCACCCCAAATTTTTATCAATGACGTAACTCATCGTAACTTCTTGACTTCATAGGTTTTCTAAATGTGAATAAATCACCTATACAGTAGTTACATTTCAGATCATTTTAGGAGATTTAATTTGGCAAAGGCACTTATAATGCTCGTCCTGATGCTTTGTAGAAAAATTGTTAATATTGTGTAGTAGTACACAATATTAGCTATATTCCTTAAATGCTTAAGGAATCATATCAGGAAGAATTTGTGTCAGCTATGCAAAAGGTAGACAACCACCTTCATTTTAGGATTTACAAGTCCTTTAATGTACTTACTGCTTTTTACTCTTCAGTGCTGATAAAGAATGACAGAAGAAATGTAGCTCCAGCTTTCTGTAGTGGTTAACAGTCACGGTGTCTTTGGTAGTCTGTGTGAACATACCTCATTGTAAAGACCAGGACTTGGGATCAGATGGTAGCATATGTAGCTCTTATTTGGTCAGCTCTGGACAAGCAGCATCTATGGCATGACTATGATAAGTCAGGACAGTAGCGAGCTCAGTAATGCTGCCAGTACACTACACGATTTTAAAATAATCAGAGTGCTGTTCTTTTTACTCTACGCTAAATTTTTGCGTATCATGATGTTGCTGTGCTTTTACACATAACACAACGGATCAGTGTCACATTTTAAAGGGACACTCCAACATGAAATGAAAATTTCATCATTAATCACATATCATTCCAAACCCACAAGCTTTGTTTGTCTTCGGAAAACAATTTAAGATGCAAACAAGGAGGCTTGTGACTGTCCCATTGACTGCCAAGGTAATTACACTGTCAAGGTCCAGAAAAGTCTGAAAAACATTGTAAGAATACTCAGTCTGCCTTAAGTGTTAACCATGATATTTGAACAAAAACTGTGGTATTTGACTGTGTAATTTACTTGGCAGTCAATGGGACAGTCACAAGCCTCCCAGTTTTCATCTAAAATATCTTAAATTGTGTTCAGAAAGCAAGCAAAGCATTTACGGGTTTGGAATGAGATTGGGTGATTCGAGTGATTAATGACAAAATTTTTATTTTATTTTATTTTTTCCCTTTAAACAGTTTCACTAGGAACAACCCCCCTTTCTTGTTTACAAAACGCAAAAGTGGATCTTACATAATATCGCACATGAATGGAACTCTGGTGTGGAACTGGAATTTCTTCAAATCAAAATGGTGATCCACAAAAAGCTTGCAATCTACAAAAACATAAAACAAACAACAAAAAAGACTAATATGGAGAAGAGATTGGATGAGATGACTTCTCAATATTTCCCTTATGCTATATCTTGTTTTCCTCTCATTAGCTGTCATTAGGTCGTCGCTAATATCATTTCCAGTCAAAACACACTGCAAGATTTTACAGCCATTTAGATATTTAGCCAGCTAACTGTGCTTTTTTCAGATTGTGTCTTTATCTTTCACCTCAAATAAGATAACACTCCCGTAAATGAGCATCGATTTGCTTAGATTCATGACTGACCTCCAGAAAAATCATCTTGTTGGTAATCTCCAGAAAAATAGGGCCTAAAATCGTGTAGTGTATACCCAGCTTGAGTTCTGTAAATCACTTCTTGCCATTTTATCGTAGTAGTTCACCCAAAAATGATGTACTCTTGTTATACTGACCCTCATATTGTTCCAAACTATTTTTTTTAATAAAATATAAAAGTTGTTGCTAAATGTCCAAGCTGCTCTTTTCCATACAATGAATATAACAACAAAAAGTAACATAAAAGTGGTTCGTGTGACTCATGCACTATATTACAAATGTTCTAAAGACTTCCGAGAACTTTTGTGGGGAACAAACATGGCATCACAAGGTGCATCATACCATCAACAACATGAAAGATGTAAAGATAAGGTTCTTGCGCAACAGATTTCACATATACATATACATACATATAGTATATATATATATATATATATATATATATATATATATATATAAACAACTTTAAATCAAAAGAAGCACATATTCTATTAAAAATAACTTTTGGTTTGTTCTTCATAGAAAACTATGTATAGACCACATAGCTTCAGAAGACTTGGCATATAGTGTATGTATTAGTATTTTGGTTACACTTTATTTTGTGTCCTTGATTCAGTGTAATTATACCATTAAGTATTGAGTAATATTGTGTGTACTTACAATATGGTTAGTGTTACTTGCATGTAATTATGCATAATTGTTTGTTATTATAATAGCTATTTTTAAAATAATAAGTACAGGTAATGTGTAACAATGACAGCTTAAAATAAAGTGTTACATATACTTTTTTGTATACATTTTTTGTTTTTCTCACCTTTTTGAAACTTAAAGCTTGACAGCATCAAAACACACTTTCATTGCACGAAAAAAACAGCCTGAACATTCTAGATGAGATTAAAGGGTTTGTAGATAAATGAGGACAGAATTTTCATCTTTGGGTGAACAATTCCTTAAGGCAGATGCAGGTGGCTCCTGGTAAAACCTTTATATAAAGTAGTGCTGGGCAACAATTAATCACATCCAAAATAAATATAAATATATATATATATATATATATATATATACACACACACACATATATATATTTCCATGTATATTTATATTGATATTATTTTTTATTATATATGAATATATTTAATATATAAACACTTTCTTAAATATATAATATACATGCATATGTAAGTATTTATATATACATAATATACAAAGTACGCACACATATATTAAGCGGATGAGATTAATCGTTGCCCAGCACTGATATAAAGACATAAAGAAAATGTAAATCTAACGAGCAAGGGATGTTTGCATAGAAAACATATCTCCATTTGTCTCTCTTTGTAAGAGTGCTTGCATTATTTACTCTTAAATTGCTACTAACCTCTCACTTTACACACCTCTGCATTTCCAGCGTTGACCAACACAATTAAAACTCATGTGGCTTCTGTTTAACATTTCAAAATGTAAATATTACTCTAAAAAACATGAAAAACTGCAAAATAACAAAACCAAAGACATTGTTTTGTGTTTATGTAGAGGATCATTTGTCAGTATAATGGTTTGAATAAAACTCTTTTTGTATAAAAAAAATAAATAAATTGTTGTCATTGTTGCATGCACAGTCACTTGTTCATAAAAATGGATGGACACACAAGACACATCCACCATGGTTAATTACTCTCTCCGCAACTTGTTAATTTATTTCTAGGCACATAGCAAACAGTGTCTCTGTTGGGTTTTTAGTTATAGGACCATACAACTAGCACGCTTTATATATAAACAACCCAGGAACAAAGGGTACTGATTTGGGTGCAATATTCCTAAGGTCTCTTACCTATTCAGATGGCAAGCTGTTCATGGTCACTTTTCAATGCATTCCACCTCTGTAGTACTAGAAGTGTATTCTGAAGGCAGGAAAGGAAAGAAGTCCTTGAATCTTAGACTTTTAAGTGGCAAAACCTCCATTAGTTCCATTAGACTGCTATTTGACTGTTTTTATAGCTGACAACACTCTGTAAAGTATTGTTAATGATTTCTCAAAGAGGGGGGAGCAGTGATGTTTGCTATGGGTAGGGGAGGAGGTGCAAGTCCATTTAGGCTGATATGCTAGTGAGAGTAGAACAGAACATTTGGTTTAAATATATTTTCAGTTTTTCTACTTGCTCACTTGAGAAAACCATTGCTCACCAACCTCGGTGTTAAGGTAAGTTCCTTGTGCCAGTGGTTAGACCTACAGGTTACAGATTTGAGAGCAATGTGGGACTTATTCCTCTGCCTGCTACCTTGTCTGCTGCTGGTCCTGGTTATGATATTACGTCGATGGAACTGAATCCATCGATTTGCAGATAGTACTGTTCAGCAGTTGGGTCGCTGTTTGTGGATTAACGTCTCTGTTCCCTCCTTCAGGGAACGACGGTAAAATATGTAACCAAGACGTTCCCTTTACGTCAATGACTGACGTCATGGGGTCCCTATGGAAAACGCCACAACCCGGCCTGCGCCATGAATGGGTCACTCAGCCGAAAGGTCAGGCTGTGTGAGCGGGACCGATCGGAGACTGTCCATCATGACCATCCCAACGCCCTGGGGGCCAAAAGTGGGCCCAGCAGGGGGCCTGGATAAGCAAGTTGGGGATGGAGCACCCAGAACTGGGCGGCTAGAAATGGAAACTGAACCAAAATCAGGGGAACACGGTGGGAAGAGGCCGCGGAAACAAAATGCCAGGGCCAAGAGGGTGAAGGATGCCCCTCTATCAGCACAGTCAAGGCTACTCCAGCTAACCTTAACTGATGGGCAAAGAGGAGCCAGTAGATCTTTCGGCCGTACTGGAGGAAAGCGCTCGCATCCTAGAGAAATGGCGCAGCATGCCAACACCCTCCCAGTCCTCTTGGAATTACCTGTTGTTACCCAATACATGGGAGGACACAGGATCTATGCGGAGGTTATAAAACCTGGTAAAGGTGTTGGGTGTTGCCCAGCCCGCAGCTCTACATGTCTGTAAGAGAGGCACCGTGCGCCAGCGCCCAGGAGGAGGCTCTTACTCCTAGGGGGCACGGCTCACCTACAGCCTGATACGCCAAGGTTATGGCATCAACCACCTAATAGCCCAACCTCTGTTTGGAGACAGCATTCCCCTTCTGCTGGCCTCCGAAACAAACAAAGAGCTGTTCGGAGTTCCAGAAACTGGGTCTCAGGATAACGTGAGAGTAGGTCGGACCGAATTCTAGGCACGACTCGTTGACCGAGAATGCATGCAGGTCTCCCATCCTCTTCATGGAGGCAAGCGCTGTCAGGAGCAAAGTTTTCTGAGACAGGAACTTCAGCTCAACTGAGTCCAGTGGCTCGAAGGGGGCCTTCCGTGGCGAGGTCCCAAGAAGGGATGAGGTGCGGTCTGGTTGGATTCAACCTTCGCGCACCCCTAAGAAACCTGATGATCAAGTGCTGCCTTCCCAAGGAAAGTCCATCCACTGCATCGTGATAAGCAGTGACAGCAGCGACATAGACCTTTAAGGTGGAAGAGGACAGCCTCCGTTCCATCCTCTCCTGCAGGAAGGTCAGAACCACAGTGATCAAGCATCTTTGGGGGTCCTCACGACGAGAGGAGAAGGTCCTTCCTCAGGGGAATCTTCCAGGGAGAGGCTGCCGATAGGAGCACAAGGTCCGGAAACCAGGTTCTGGTGGGCCAGAAGGGCGCAACTAACAGAACCTGCTCCTGATCCTCCCTGACCTTGCACAGGGTCTGCGCAAGGAGGCTCACTGGGGGAAAGGCGTACTTGAGGACTCTCGGGAGGCAAACAGGTTGACCTGGGCCTCCCCGAATTGACTCCAAATGAGCTGGATCATCCCAGGGTGGAGTCTCCATTCTCCAGGCAGAATTCGCTGTCATGAGAGCACCTCGGCTGCACGATTCAGATCTCCTGGGACATGAATTTCCCGCAGTGATTTCAACTGCGAGTGACTCCAAAGGAGGAGATGATGACTGAACAACCAGTGCTGAAGCGGTCTCATATGCAACAGGCTGAGCGGCAGAACTGCAGCTGCCATATGCCGCAGAGCCTCTGAAAAGATTTCAGTGGGACCGAAGTCCAGCAGTGTATCGCCACCAGACAGTTCAGCAACGATTGTGACCAGTTGTGTGTGAGATGAGTGGTCATGTTGACCTTGTTGGTCATGCTGAGTCCAGTTCCAGACCGAAAAAAAGAGATCCTGGGGTCACACACATGAAAGAATGCATTTCTGTGTCAACATTTTGGGATCACGCTGTGGCAGAATTTGCTTGATCGCCTGCGTCTGCTTTTGTATCCCCAAGAACTGCTGAGCAAAATTCTCGGCGGTGTCACCGAAGAGGCCAACCTGGGAGACGGGTGCGTCGAGAAAGCGTACTTTGTTGGCGTCACTCATCTGGGCCAGGTTCAGCCAGAGATGGCGCTCCTGGACGACCATGGTGGACATCACCTGACCGAGGGCCCGCGCTGTCACCTTCGTTTCCCGGAGGGTGATTTGTGAATTGTAACCCTCAGATCCCCCGCGCCGCTAGCTGATGTAGCCGGGGAGTCACTAGGACCTGTCAAACTAGAAGGGGTAGCAGGCGTGGCTAGCCTTCTAACAAAAGAAAGCCGTGATCTCAGTGACACCATAGACATGCGCTCACAATGAGGACATGAACCATCCATGAACGCCGTCTCAGCATGCTTGAGACCCACACACGTGAGGCAACGATCATGACCGTCATCCGAGGTAAGGAAACTACCACACATAGCGGATTGGTCTCTCAGGCGAGACCCCATGACGTCAGTCATTGACGTAACGTCAAAGTGACTGACTGAAAGGGAACTGCCATGCTTCACAGTATCAGGATCCAAAGACGAATACCAGGCAGAAGTCAGACTGATCTGTAAACCCACAGCCCTTGCCATCCACCTGAAGAAACATTGCTATACTTTGCTACAGCCTCCTCTTGCAAGATGGCCTCAGGCCGACCCTCATTTTCAGACATTTCCCAATCTCATGTGGCCCACAAAGGAAGGTACTGAACTGCAAGGAGGAGTCCACTTTACACGGGATAACCTGCTTCTGAAGGATGGGGGTATTGTGGCCCTGGACTTGGCTGTGAGTCTGACAGACCAACAAGCTCAGGCCAAAAGAGATCATCATCCTGGAGGAAGATTGCTGGGCCATCACTCTAGTAATCCTGCTATTGTTATAATTCCCAATGCCCTAGGTAGAGTAACATCACACTTTACAACAGGGTTTCTATCCAGTGGTTTTCCATCAACGCGTTCATGGTGGCTGCCCACTGACTACTCCACGGTACCAGGAGTTCTATACTTCTGACCTTGTGCAGGCAATAGCATACTTGCGGAGTCATCATCCATCCACAGCTTCGCTTGCAGTAAGTGAGGGCTCGGGATCAGGGTTACTGCTTTCCTATATGGGGAATGTGGCTCTTCATCCTACCTGACGGCCACTGCTTGAATCTCTCCTGTGTTTCATGGACAACTGTGGTTTGAGTATGAGCTACTTTGGCTTTATCAGTGGATAGCTCTCATCTACCACAAGTTTCAAATAAACAAGTAGAAAACTCCTCACAAATGTTGACTGATCTATGCAGTACCGCCACTCCCTATACGCAGAGTACGTAGTCTGCGTAGGGCACCAGCTCCCAGGCGGGCACTATCCCAGTTTCTCAAAAAAAAAAATAAATAAATAAAAAAACCTTTTTGTCTATAATATTATTAATTATGTAAACATAAACATAAAAATCTAAACATGAACATACATATTACATACAGGCTAAATATAGGCTAATTTTATATATATATATATATATTTGGGTTTTTTTTTATGATGAATGCAGTGCTGTATAAGCAAACGTGACACGCATTTCCGCATCTGCGCCGGCGCACGTGCTCGCTCTCACCTATGTTTGCGGCTGAATACAATTAATCATAATTGATGGACAACTAGGCAATATCAGGGAAAAGACACCAGCGCAAACCGGCGCAGAGAAAGGAAAAATAAAAAAAACCCGAGATGAAGCCGGTGCTTTAATTTCAGGTAATACGTTTATAATCCTGTGAAACATTTTTGATTGACGTTAGTAGACTACTGTGTTTTATTGTCGTTGATTTCGCCACCAACAACAATGCATCTGGCTTAACATTGTTACAGTTTCCATGATGTAAAAGACATAATATATAAAAACAACGAGGCAATATTTGGTTTAATTATGGTTTCATTGAATAACACTGTAAAAATACATAATGTAATACAATGCCTGTGAAAGGCACCGAAGGCCTGATAATTGCTGTTGCTTCATTTACAGGACCATCCAATCTTTGTTTAATATTGACCAAAGATTTAATTCAAATATCCACTTAATTTATTTATTATTTATCTTTTAATTTGGCCATCTTTTTGTAATAGAAACAAAAACATGGACAATTTATTTTGTGTGATTTCTGAATGCTTGAGACCATAAAATCAATCACACTGTATTAATAAAGTCATATAGGCCACTTTCTGTTTAGGGCTACAATTGTAATTTATAAATAATACAATTTAATTACAATTAATTTGTTTACTTTTATGTTTTATGAAAGTTCTATTTTGACCCCTTATAGGCTAGTAGGTGTTTTTTTTTTTTGGTTTGTTTTTCTTTTTTGAGGGAGGGGGCACAACAATACTATTCTGCTTCGGGCACCCATTTGGCCAGCAGCAGCCCTGGATCAATGCTAAAGTGTTATGAACTGCAAACTCTATTGATATACACATTTTCCTGATGTAAAAAAGGGAGCCGCCATTTGTAAATTTTATGTCTTGATAGGTATACTTGAAATTCCAGGCAGGTGTGTTGAGGCAAGTTGCAGTTAAACACTGCAGGACTGAGTCTGGAGACCCCTTGGTTAAAGAAATGGTAACCCAAAAATGACAAATGAAAGAAACCACATTTAAATTGGATTATGCAACTTGTCCTATGCTAACCCACATGGAAAGAACCTATATGAGGATATATGCGCATATATGAAACCTATATGCAGTATATATATGCACATATATGATAATATATATGCGCATATATGACACCTATATGCTGTATATATGCACATATATGATAAT
>JAUMHE010000032.1:6339145-6357687 GCA_032359235.1 Enteromius mattozi | reverse complement strand
TATATATTTTTTTTCCCCCCCCCCCCCCCCGCTTTATGAAACCATACCGAACCATGACATCAAAACTGAGGTATGTACCGAACCGTCATGTTTGCATACAATTACAGTCCTAGTTATTAGTTACGTCTTTGAGAGAAAGTGAAGTCACCTCGCGTACAAGGTCTTGCTCTACATTGTGTTTTGCAATGAGGATTCGCCGTTTAAAGCGACGACATTCCAGCTCCAGATACTGCCGCTGCCGACGGAGCAGGTTGGCTTCCTCCTCTGCCTGGTAGTGCTGAAAGTTCTCCTTCTGCTTCGAAAGCCACTCCTGCTTCTCTTTCTTAGGGGTGGACTGGTTCTCATTTAGTTCCTACATGCAGCACGGGAAATATCAATGGGTTGTAAAGGGAAATACAAACATTTTTCTTGCTTTAAAATGTAGCTACGCATTGTATTTATATATTTTTTATATATGAAGGCATTTTTAAAGACTCCCTGTGGTGTACCAATGATGGTCTCAAAACATAATTGTAAACCACCTATTTCATACTGTCACAAACATGTAATGAACTGCGACAACAAGATGGGGCTTTTTATATATGAGGCCAAGCCATTTAGGTTTCGGTGTAGTTTTCACCTACTCTGGTTCTTAGATTTGGCTTTTAGCGTTAATCACCATAATAACTGCCAGACAGGTTATGTTCTTGTTTAGAGAATTCAAATGGAAAAAAGGTGACATCTGTGACAGTCACTCCCCCAATGGATAGGGAGTTGGACAAAGGTTGCGGGTTCGAGTCCCAGGTCCGACAGGGATTGTAGGTGTGGGGAGTGAATATCCAGCACTCTCTTCACCCTCAATACCATGACTGAGACTGAACCCCCAACTGCTCCCCAGTGTGTGTGTGTGTGCGCAATGTCACCATACTTGGCCACAAGTCACTTCACTTTTTAGAAAAAATTTATTATAACTTCACAACTTTCACTTGCACTGATATGGCAAGTTTCTTTAAGTTGTCTACTTTCATGGAAAGCTATTTTTTTTAATCTGGCTGTATAAATGTGTTTTCTATCTTGCTGTATACATGCGTTTAAATCCTTAATATTTTTCAGTCTTTTAATCTCTGGCAGTGAATCACTCGCGAGAAGTGAATCACAGTTTCAAGGTGTGTGATTGGCTGTTCATTACTGATGTCACACTTTCATGTGCACATATTCCATAAACTCAGGATCAAAGCCTGAGTTCACATAGAAAGCTAATGATCAACATCATGGTACCAGCAAAGCCAGATTGGATTGGTTTGGTTTTGTCAGCTCAAAATTCAACTTTGTTCCGCCACCATCATGTTCCAAGCCCCTGGTCAAAAGCTTCCATTTACACTTGTAGTGCAATGTAGCCAATTAAAGACATATCTGTTGATTTCTTAAATGCAGTGGCCTATCAGAGGTGTTTAAGTCAGAATCCATTCATCGCTCAAAACATGCAGAATTTTTTTTTTTAATGGGAAAAATGAAAAATACGCAATTTTGATTTTCAAAGCCGAATTAAATTTGTCGCTGCATGGAGGCTTTAAATTAATAAACATTTTTAACTCATTAAACAAAAAACTGAATCTCACTGTTTTTAACAAGATGATTTCTACTAAACTACATTTTTTTACTATATTTTACATTTTGCTTTAAACATTTTGAATCAACTTAGTAATGTTTTGTCTCATCCTCTGAAATGCATATTGTACATTTATATAACTGTGTAACTGTCAAATGGCTGAAAAATAGAGATACATGACATTTTAGCCTTTAGCCTTTATCATTTATCATCGTCTTCATTTCATTACACTGTTCAAGCAAAAATAATCTCACAGATACCAAGGTCAGCTGAGTTGGAATTATGCCAAGATGAAAAACACTATTTGCAAATTCATATATGGGTAAAAAGCCATGCTTGAATATGCGCGTTTACCTCTTTCAGTTGTTCCTTTCTTAGCTTGTACTCTCGTTTCTGTGACTCCAGGAAGCTACTAAGTTCTTTCTTTTGCTGTGCTTGAATGTGCTGTTGGAATTTCTTCTCATCATTGGCAAATGACTTGGCCTTTAAGATATAACATTCATGAAAATGTCAAAAAAAAGAAAAGAAAGAAAGAAAGAAAAAAAAACAATAGTTTTGTGCATAGTGCTTTTGTAATAATGAAGCAGAAACAGAATCTCCCCACTTTGTTGCCACAAAGTATAAAGCACATCATTCTCTACAATGTCAATTTCAATATCAAGATTTGTCTTCACTAGAATTGAGGGCCATGGCATAAAGGAAAAGTAGAATTTCCAATTCATAACCATTTTTCAGTAGCCTGGTAATACCAAACTCTGCTACTTTGCTTTGCTTCGTAGACAGAGTCTGGAATGGCATAATAGAAAAGCATGGGGGGGCGCTCGTCTTTAGTTTAAAATCATTGGTGTACCTGTATGCCAATCAAATAACGTGAGCCAATCACATATTGCCAATCACATACCTGTAAGCCAATCACATATTGCCTTACCGGACTTTGACCACCCCAGTTTCTCGCTGACAATCAGTAAAAGTTGATCAATTAAAAGGTGTTTCAGTTGGCAAATGCCGTGAATCTTTTTCACAACAGATCGAACAGCATACCGTGTCTCCATGTCCGCTGTGGTTTTAGATTTCCCTAACCTAAACTACAATCTTAAATTTGGCGCTTAATGTCTATGTCACGGCTCTAAACCTGCCCTCTGTTTGTTGATTGGTCCAGCCGTTTTGCAGCTGGAGAGAAACCGTAAGATAGCCTGCTATCTCAGACGGAGTACAAAAGCAAACTGAAATTGAACGGAAGTACGAAGTCTGACGTAGTCAGGCTAATTTTTCAGATGAACTTCCACATTACTTTATGCATCTTTTGGCCGTCTAACAAATGATTGTGCTTGGGGTCTAAACAGATCATGTGACATGTCTTGCACACAATTACATCTTTTTCTATGGATGCTTGGTTTTTCTTCACAAGTTTCTCCATCTCAGCAGCAAAGCTGTTCCTCTGGGCCTCCAGCTCTTTGTCCAGTCTCAGCCTGTGTTCATCCATCTCTGCTTTTAGTTTGTTTTCCAGGGCCATGAGGTGCTTCTGGTGCTGCCGTCTCATGCGCTTGTAACCAGACATCTGCTCCCTCAGTTCAGAGTCCTGCTCATGTTCCTGCATCTGGCGTGTCACCTGAAAGAAGGAAGGAGGAGGAACACAAGGAAATGGAAGGAAAGTGAAGAAGCAAATGAAGAGACGTCTTGTGAATTTTGAACATTACTGCGAATGAACAAAAAATTCTTGTTTCAGTTTACACCGTTTCTACACTGAAAGCAGCCAATGCCATGTTTCATCGATTATAAATGAGTAATGTAGTTTTGACGCGTCGGTAGGGTTATGAATCATTTCACTACAGGTTCACTGTGATTGCCTCACCAGAGAAGCTGTGCGGATGGTGGCAAAGTGCTCGCGATTGCGATGGTGTTTGCGTTGCGGGGGCTGTGCGGGTGCTGCCTGGGCTTCTGAGGGCCGAGGACGCGTTTCAGGATCCTCAGGGTAAACCTCCACTTCTTCCTGATGGATGCAAAAGCATGAAACATATATTCGGTATCATGAAGTTCAATGTTCACAGTTACTTAGTATAAAGAATCTCTGGTTTGGGTTGTTGTAGGAAGGCATGAAGATTTCGGAGATGGATTATCAAGAGGTGTGTGAACGTACAGGCTTCACGTGTATGACCGAACTATTAGACATAACAGTATGGTCTTTCTCCAGGTCAAGGTCACTCTTGTCATCAGCAGCATCGGGAATGCTGTTCACTGAGCTACTCTGAGAGCTTGCGCTGATCGACATGCTGGGAATGGACTGATTACTGCCCACACTGCTCACTGTGCCCGTGCGACCAGGACCGTGCTCTGGCTCCTAAATATACATACACAAAAAAAAAAAAAGCGCAGTTCAAAGACGAACCATAATCATAGTGAATTGAAGTAGGATCCAAGAGACTGAGTTATTTTATTACAAATTATATAATCATTAAAACATTAAATAAAAATTGATTTGTGGTAATACGCATGTAAATTTTACAGCATTTATTTTTTGGACAGCAGTACTCAAGCTGCATAAACTTCAGAGGTTCATGAAAAGGTGGTCAAGTTATCCATCAAGATTTCAGAATGTCCCAAAGAGTATCTTGTGCTTCATACGGAAGCAAGAACAAACATTTTTCCTAAAATGTCCCATTTTAAATTTGACATTTTGAGCGCACTGATTTTGACTCTGATTTTGGACCCCACTTTATATATTAGCCAATATTAAAACACAAGAACTAGGTACAGTAAAGCTTGAAATCTGACCTCATCTCCCTCCTGGGTCTCAGTGGTTGGCCCATTGTGCGCCTCCTGAAAGAGAATCTTCTTCATCTTGCGGTACTGCAGGTTGTCCAGCTCTCGGACTGCATCTTTTGTCCGTAAAATTAGGTCTATCAGAACAGATTCTGGCCTCTCTCGCAGGACGAAGGCATGCTATTGTTTAAGTAAAGAGTGCAGATTATAAGGCAGTCATAAATATTTAGGTGGATTATTATTAGGGCTGGGCAATTTAATCGTTGATTTATTCATGCGCATTTCGTCAGTAAAGCCGGTTCTATGATTAGCGGTAAATCTCTATCAGCTGTTTTTAAAACAAGCAGCAGTTGATACACAGAGCCGTAGATCACTGGCGAGCTACGCAATATCGTCTTCAGAATCTGAAGTGATTCATTTCCGATTTTGAGCTCATTTTAAAAACAGCAGATTGAGATTTACCCCTAATCAAAGCTTTACGGACGAAATGCGCATGAATAAATTGACGATTAAATCGCCCAGCCCTAATTATTATGATGAGTAATAAACAAAAAGGTTATTTAAATGTGTTGATAATTCAGTGCAAAGTAAACACCTGCAACAGATCCTCAGAGTGTGGCCTGTCTTGGGGGAGTTTCTGAAGGCAAGAGTCAACAAAATTTCTAAAATAATCCGTCCTGAGGAAAGAAAATGGCACAGCATGTAAATCAACTAATGATATACATGAAATGACACTAATGAATAACATGAGGGCCAGTAATTAATGACAGAATGTTCATTTTTGGATAAACTACCCCTTTGAATCAAAAACTTTTAATAAAGTTTTCCTAATTCCTGCATACCTGCTATTCACATGAAAAAAAGGAAAAGAAAATACACACAAAAAAAACAGTCACAACAATTTCTGATTTACTACCTAGCCATAATGCAGAACGCTATTTTTTGTATATATTAGTGGACTCACCATTCACTTGATTGCAGCATAGGGCTCTCATTCTGCGCTATGTGGTATAAGGCACTCATCGCATTCATATTAAACAGAGGAGGTTTCCTTTCCGCTACAGCAAAAGACAGAAGCAAAAGTAAGACTGACTTTCACATTGTGAAAGATGCACAATGCGTTTTAAAATGAGCAGAACTCTGTCACCTAGTTCTATGCAGGTGATCCCAAGAGACCAGATGTCAACCTTTCCGTCATACTGTCCCTCATCCATGGCTAAAATTACTTCGGGGGCCATCCTGAGAGGAGGTGGCCATGTTAGCAACCAGGCTGTGTGAATGGAATCATTATTACTTAGAGATAACTAGCGTGCTCACCAATATGGTGTCCCCACAAAAGAGTTGGCTGGAGAGGCGATGGAGGCAGAACCAAAATCTGCTAGTTTGACTTGTCCAGGCTCGGTCAGCAGGATGTTCCCAGCTTTGATATCCCTGAGTAAAGAAAACCACATACACAGCAGTCAAAATTCAATTCCACAGGCAGTGTATAAAGAATTATTAAATATCTGTGCGCCTTTGTAATTATAAGTCTTTTTGAATTCATTAAAATGAATTGGCTCATAGGAGCTGTATGTTAGTGAACTGGAATATAGTGGCATGTATGTTTGTTGTCTCCTTCTAACATGTTGTCTCCTCCTAACATGTTGCTGCATTTAATTCAATACAACCTTAGAACTAAAGCTAAAACGGTTTGCTTTGACACTACACTGTGCCACAAATAAATAAATGTGCAGCAAACCATATCAGAATATGCAAGGTGTTCCGTCACAAGAATGCAAATGTTCCAAAACAGTTAGCAGAACCAGTGTCACGAAAATCATTAGTTTCAGTAGAACTGGTTCTTGATTCCTAACGCCACTTAATGAACAAGTGCTCACTTTGTAAGATCATTAAAAAAACCCACAAACCTGTGAATCATGTTATGGGAATGAAGATATGCAAGGCCCTGCAAAGCACCATGGGTAATTGCTGCAATCTCAATTTCCTGAAGGGGCTTCTTGTGAACTAAGCAAAAATGATAAAGGTGAATGCTCTTTAAACTAACAATCATTTAGTTACATTAATGCATTTGACAGACAATTTTATCTAAAGTAATGCATACTGCATTCTAAAAACTCATTGTGGCAGTTTATGCATTCCCTGGGAATCAAACCTATAACCTGGTGTTATTAGTGGCATGTTCTGTTGTTTAAAAATAATTCACCTAAATAATAAAGCTTTGCTTTGATCATAACTAAAGTTTTAAAAAAAATATGTAAAACCCATATTTTTGGAAGAAATATTTGCAATGCTTCCAAATGAAAGTAAATGTTTAGAGTCTCACCTTCTAGGAGGTCAGAGGCAGAGCCCAAACAGTACTCCATGACAAGCTGAAGAGATTTAAAAAAAAAAAAAAATAACAAAAAAGGTGAATCACAGAGATAAAACAGTTAGTGATATATGCTCAACAAGTTATGCCAAAGAGTGAGAATGAAGTGTTTAGAAAAGAAAGAGAGAGATTTTACCCATGCCGTGTGTTCCCGTAGGTAGCATCCTTTATACTCTATGCTGTTTGGATGTTGTATTCTCTGGAGGAACTTGACTTCCTTAATGATATCCTGCCATTTCTATGTCAAGACAAAAGAGCATTAAATCAAAAAGTCTTCTTTCAAATGAGGCAGAAAAACTACAATGAATTCCAATTTTCCACCAGATCACTGCATCCACTGTTGACGTGAGCAGACTGGACATACTGACTTACTAGTGCGGGTCCTGAAAAGGAAAGTCAGTCCTAAAAGCTTCTGAAGGAATCTTTGTAGAGATTATGTGTAATCCGATTACTGCTAATCTGAAATTACAAAGGAAACGCTGCCACCAGCTAAAGTATGAATGGCCGTGGTGCTTCACTCAGTCTGTGGTGTTGCACAAGACTTAATGTGACTTCAGCAATTTACTTGAATTTACTTAGTTTTACTGTGCCAAGTCATTATTTAAGAGCCAAGCCACAGTTGTGAATGTGAAAAAGTCAAATCCATGTGACAAGAGTAATATAATGCAATCACTGTGCCCACCCTCAGAAGAAAAAGCTGAATCCACAACCAAACTGTTGCATGACTGTATGCAATGACTGTGGAATGTAGGAAAACTGACCTCATTAGACTGTTTCCCACTGTAGGACATCTTCTTGATGGCCACCACCTCTGCGGTCCGCACATCCCGTGCCTAAACAAGATTGACATCAGATTTCACAATTTAGTCTCCCAAACCTCTCATTATGATCTGTTGCATGCATCAAAATAATAAATCCTATTCTACACACTGTAACATTTGATACATACAAAATACACTGCGCCGAAGCTGCCATGACCGATCTCACGAAGGTCTGAGAAGAGCTTCTCTGGGTCCTCCTTGAAGAACAGCTCTGCGATGTCGGGGTCCTTTAGGCTCCCTGCCCGGCTGGTGGAGGGCATGCTGCGAGCCGGAGGACACGCCGTGCTCGCAGGGGACTATCTGGCCGTGCGACTGCGACACGTAAGGCCCCGCTGGTTACTCATCTGCCAGAGGGAGGCAGTGTACGCACAGAGACCTGAAAGGAAACAAATAAATAAAAAACAAAAATGTGTCAACAAATTTAATAGGGCTGTCACTATATCATGTATTATAGAGGGCTTGATATTAATACACAATAACAGTGGCTTTCTGCAATTTAGGGTGTCTAGCACACCATCTGTTCACAGAATCCAAAACATTTGTACACTGGTGAGCTAACTTTTCTTGGGTACGTCCTTTTTTTTTCCCCACAGCCAAAACAGCCCTTTGTAACGTAAATGTGTGAAGCTTCTGGTGTCATCCATACTCATCCATACAATTTTGTTTTCTGAAGTTGCTTATTTGCAAATGTTTTCTGCAATATACTAGTTCTACGCTGAAGTTACATTCGCATCTTTGGATGGAAACAGGGCTAATGAATCTGAAGTTGCAAAATAAGCTGGATACCGCCATATACTATTTTGGACTGTCAATTAGATTGTTACTGGTGCTGGATTATCTACAATATTATCATATGTAAAGCATTTGAGGCTTTGAACTTAAATTTAACCTTTCGGTTATCTAGTTCTCTATTTTAGCTGGAACACAGAGTTTGAGTGCCAACATAAAATGAGATAAATGGGTGTCTGTGGTTCCTGAACAGGAACAAACCAAGAGACCATAGAAACTTTTTTATCTTCAGATACAGATTCTACACAATGACCTGTGGCCTAACCTTTGTTTAGAGGCTGTAAATACAGTAATGTCAGTGCAACAGCTGATGAGCTCCCAGCTTTCACATTGACCCGCTCTGCTGCATTCTTATCACATCTTCAGGCTTATTCAGGTCTGGGGAGAACTGAAGCAATGTGTTGACTAATAGTCAAACTCTGGGCGTATTCGCGAACCACTAGAGCTGAATAGCTGGATGAATCAAAGACCAGTTTTGGGTAGGTTACCCCTTTTCCATTCAAATGGAATTTCCACTGACTTGAGAGCCAAAGCGATGACATAACTGACTATGTTCTGACATAACACTTGTGGCATGTTTATCTGTATAACTAGGGAGGTTATGAGTCTTTATGCCATGACAAGCTGCTTTTGATGCAAGTTTGAGAAATGAATTAAAAATAAAATGCAGTACTTCATTCAGTTGGAGCTGCTGCATAATGTGTTGCATGACATTCCCGGTGCAAACAGCTTCATTGATTATTAAATATCTAGTTTAATCTTGTGCATGACAAATGTTGTTGCATTAAAAACTTTAAAATTATACCATCTTAAAAACTTGTGATGTTTTATGTTCTTGGATGAGTTCAGCAAATTTTTCAGGTTCACTTTTTTTAGTAGAAAGGTGTGGAATGGGTACAAGATTGGGCACTGCACCCTGTGCTAACACCTAACATGTTGCTGCTTAAAAAAAATATACTTCATAAAGTCCATTTTGTGCTCAATTACAACCATTGGCATTTTCACAGTTCTTTATCACTCCATGTTGACTGCATTAGTCAAAGCATCTGTGAGTAAACAACAGATTTAGCCCTTCAAAACGTGTTCCTTAAACATGTGATTAAGAAAGGAAGCTCGAGTCACAAGACAAGCCAAGCATCAAGTTTTTTTGTTTTTTTTTGCATTGAAGAAAGGTGCTCATACAGACCACTACATTTGTATATTTTCGGAAAACAATATTGGGGGCCGTTCCTACAGAATGTGTTTTTAAATTAAATGCGCTGCTTTTTTATTTTGTTTTCAGCATTCTAAAAATACAGCGCTTAAGTTAAAGTGTCCATAGACATTCAGCTTTTTTCATTCTACTGTCCTCTCTTACTTATTTTAAAATACAAAAACATTCTGTGTGAATGCCCCTTAAAACTGGACTTTTGACTCTGCCCTGATTTGCAGTCTAGAGGAACTAATGCTAGTTCACGTAACTTGTGATGGGCACAGACACTGGAGAATAAACTAATTTTAAAAAATTAGATTTTAGAAAACATTTTCATTTGTCATGCATCTTTTTTTTTGATGCCGGAATGACTTTCGGAAACAAACAACAAAACTCCTCAAAATTATTTAAAATAATTAAACTGTTAATAAAAAAGCCAAAGGCAATACAATAAATATAAATGCAAACGCAACAAACTGTGCTTTAAGGTTTTTTTATGCAAATCTCAAGTATTCATTTAACAGAAATGAATAAATCAAATGACTGAAACTATTGGTTTCCTTAAAGCTACAAAAGTCCATCAAACAACAACAAATTATAACTTCAAACTCAAATTACCTGTATGTAAATCATAATACTTTTATTAACAAAACTAAATCATCCACTATCATCTTGTCTGTCAGTCAGTCAGCTCGACCTGCTCTCCTCACGTGATAAATGAAATCTGATCTGTGACTGTCGTTCGGCAGGGTGCATTGAGTAGCCATGTTCAGCTTTTAATTGAACTGTCTGTTCTCTAAATGAACAAAATGACTTTTAATACTATTTTTAAAAAAAATCTAGACAACGGTGGGGGACGGTGTCGCAGTGGCCATGTGACGTAACCGGTGTACACTGGGGAAGTTAAAATTTCTCTATCTTCGTTTTATTCAGCTATAGCAATATAGCTGAATAAAGCACAACACCCTATTTTAAGTAAAAATAGGAAAGATTCTTTTCAGAAAATGTTTACAATATTTTTCTTTAAAGAAACATGATTGTTTTGTCTTTTGGTGGATGCATAAGATTCCCTGAATTATCATCATTGATTTTATCATCACAATAAATACAAGAAATTCTTGTAATATATATTTTAAGCCCATCCCTACTCTGGACCAAGACTGTATTTCCAAATTATCTTCCCATCTGAGTCAAAGGTTGCTGTGTCAGGCAGATCAGGAAAATATTGGGTGGTTTGAGTTGGGGGGAGGATTCATCCTACAAAGTACAGTTAACCTCATAAGAGAAAGTATTTCAGCATAAAAAGCACACGTTGTTGCAATTGGCTGAAAGCAAAATGTCAATATTTCACATAAATCCCAAGCTTTTCATGTACAGTAATGACTTTTTCAGATCAGACCAAACCCCACAGGGCACAATCTTGCCTCACAAGGCTGAGTAAGCCTAATTAATGGTGTTGACTTCATTGACTGATTCAGTTCATGAAAAACTTCCTTCAGAAATATCAAACACTATCAACCTATTCCACCTAGAAAACATGTAGCCTCTGAGAAAAATTGCTGAATTACTCAATACTGATGCTCCTCTGGGACAAAACAGAAACAGCTCAGCATTCATTAGGCAATGGAGAATGTTGTTATGCACCAGAGAATATTCTAATGTACAATATTGATCTTCACACTGTATGTTTGCAATTCAACTTCCCAAAACTGCTTACATTATATTTATAATTACCGGTTTATCTTTTTATACATACTGTCTATAACAAACTATACTTAAGCACTGGGTAATTTAGAGAATTGCTTTTCAGATGAGATCTAGATGGAAGTGAAAATTATAGTAACTAAAGAAGGTCATAAGCAGCAGCGTAATATATTGTATAAAACTATGTGGGTTGCATGGCATGCTGGGTGGCAGTAAACTAACCACATTCGGTAAAGCTGAGCACCGTAGACATGTAAGAAAACAAATGTAAATATTAAGTGAGGTTAACTAGTAGTCCATGCCCCTTCTTAACCGGGGCTGGGTCTTGCATAAGCAACATTTTGTTGCACTTCAGGCCTGTATGCGACAGAAGCTCAGCAAGACAGTAACTCCAGTGTGACACACAGACAGGAGCTTGGCCATGATCACTCCTGTTAGTCTCTATGGGAATTCCCTTCAACACGCTTGAAAAAAAATGAGTGAGTGCGTTCTGTTGATCCTTAATCTCTAATAAGCAGCCTGATTAAAAGTTTAGATTTGCCAGGTCTTAATCTTTGTGAGGAATCCACACTACTATGATTAAATCGCTATCACAAAATGCACTGTTATTTTCTAAGTAACACACAGGCAGGGGAGAGCAGACATAAAGAGCGTCTTTTATAAATCCTTTCAGCCAATTGTCCAAACAACAAACTAGGACAGAATCATGTTCGGAGCATATCATTTACTCTGAGGTCATTATAGTCCCGAACCATTGCAAGCATATTGACATTCTTCTAGACAGCGCAAACAGGAAATACATAAATTCAACACTTAAATAGCCGCAAAGAGATTATCCATCACATCTAGCCTACCTTGAGTTACAGACACAAAAAGAACTCTTGACTGAAAAACATCACATTTCCAGGCAGTGTAAATGAATGAACTGCTGAATGACACAATCAATGTTCATCCGTTTGTTCCAGCAAGTTATGAAATAGTTTAAAAGGGAGTATTTCATAACTAACAATGTTTTCTGTTGTGCTGTTTGGAAACCAACTACAACAACGAATAATAAGGAATTTTGCTGAAACAATAAAAAAATAACTTCAAAGAGTCAAACAAAAGGTGAAATCAAGCAGAGAGTTCAAGTTAATTTTGTGGCATTCCTGTGTGTACCATTGGCATTCAACTCACAGAAGTATTTTAACTATCCTTGGCATTCCAACTCATCTTATACATGCTTAGATTGTTTCCTTAAAGGAATAGTTTGTTATTTACTCCCCCTCATGTCATTCCAAACAGCCTTCCTCATGTCATGAAGAAGAAATTATGCAGAAACAGCTATTTCCAATCAATAACAGTTGAATGGCCATGACTGACATGACAAGTTCCAAAAGCAAAGTTGTCCAGTACGTTCATATTTCTAAAGCAACACAATTAAGTTACTCCCCAATAACGTGTTCAGATTTAAATAGTGTCATCAACAATGCGAGCCATAGTCATATAATGAGGAGTAGAGCCCGACCGATTTATCGGCAGGCCGATATTAGGCATTTTCCAAACTATCGGTATCGGCATTTATAATGGCCGATAAATGAATATTTTAAAAATAAAATAAAAACGGACAAAACACCCTTCAACCATGTCATGAGTGTTGGCGTTGACTGATTCAGTACACTACCTCATATACTGTTAGCAATTTATAAGTAGTATAGTTCAAAGTTATATTTATGAAGCTTACAAAGTCTTTTAATACTGGTAACTTTGATTTGGTTGTTGTTGTTATTGTGTTTTTGTTCAAAGGACTTTAAAGTTTCATACCTAAAGTTTCTATTTTTATACATTTTATTTATCAGAACTTCAATATATTTTGTTGTTCCTCTGTTCCGTTGTGACAATAATATTTTAGTGAATACTCAACTACAAATAACTACTCTTGTACTAAAACCTGCCTCTGCTGGACTGGAGCTATTGAGGATTGACTGATTCAGTACACTACCTCATATACTGTTAGCAATTTATATTTTGCTGTTGTTGTTATTTATCAGAACTTAACAGAATTTGTCTCCAAGTTTGTATTTTTATACATTTTATTTATCAGAATTTTAATATATTTTGATGTTCCTCTGTTCTGTTGTGACAATAAAAGAAAGAAGTTTCTTTTTAAAATGCATTATCATATTATGTTAGTTAAAACTCATAAATAACTACAAATAACTAATGTTAGAGAAATCTGTTAATGTTTTGTTGCGCGTTTCTGAAATGTAAAAAAAAAAAATATATCGGCCGATATATCGGAATATCAGATTTTAAAACCAACAAATATTTGTATCGGTATCGACCTTCAAAATCCTTTATCGGTCGGGCTCTAATGAGGAGGAACACATACATTCTTTAAATGTTCCTTCTTTTTTGTTCCACAAAATAACATAGTATATGAAACATGAGGGTACAATAATATTTTATTTTGAACTATCCCTTTAAGCAGGAAGAACAAGGATTACTGTCTGTATTGTCATGTACAAACGGAATATATTATTGAAGATTTCAATAAAATTCACATTAACAAATCTTTACAGACAGACAATGTTGTCAAAATCCCTTCGTCATTTATTGGATAAAGAAAATATTTTCTCATCTGGTAATGTCACAGTGAAGCTGCTTTCAAGAGTCAAAACGATACCAGACAACACCAGACGTGTTTTCTCCAGCTTGTCTGTGCAAAAAAGCATGACTGTCCTTCACTGGAAGCCTCCTTATTGATCAAGATCTCTGCTGTTAAAACTGTTCACATGAAAGAAGGTTCCTCCTTCCTGGTGCAGGTTTCCAGTTTGATTCTCTAAAGGTGACATTCTCACACACTAATCAAGTACCCACCTGCAAGACAAATCATTGGTTGGGGTTTCAATGCCATGCCAGCTTCCTTTGTTATTTTCATGGTAAATAACAGGTTTAAAAGAGCCGTTTAAAAACCTTAATAGGAATTTTTAAGTTTGATTAAGATAAAAACTCTAAAAATGTATTTTTTTTTTTAAATGGAAATTGTAAGCTGGCACACTTAATTAGACCAGCACAATTCAACAAAAAAAATGTTTAGATGCTGGATTCTATCATAAAGAGCATATGAGTGGATGGATCTTATTTTGATCCCAAAAACATCTGTGTCATAAACACAGTGTTAAATGGATAATGTAATCCCAGCAATCACTGGTGACTTTTTCATACAGTATGGTTAATTTTATGCAGTTTGTAGTTGGTAAACTACAAAATCATTGCTGATGACATAAAATACTATGGTAGTTTTAAGATCTGAGGCTAGATAAATGCATTTGTTACTGAAACACCCCACCCAGCATTTCAGAATATCCTGTGTGAGATTGTTTTAAATATGCTGTGAATGCCATATAAGGATGGTTATTTATGTACATTCAACACAAAATGGTTAGATACAGTAAATCGAATCACAGCAAGGTCATTATCTCTCATAAATGACTGTCATGCTCCCAGTCCCATTAGTTCTGTACACAAAAACAGTGCTGCAAACATAGGCTGATACAGGCTAGCATTATGCAGACTTGACATGAAGTAAAATATTTGCAATTCTGAGTGACTATTAATCTCAGAAATATTAGCCAATGCAGGGTGACTTCTGTTTTTATTAACGAGATAAATAGCTGAAAATGAGTCACTCAACACACTGCAAGTATCACAGTAACATAATATTAAACGACAAGAGCAATAGCATATAGTACATCATCAAGATAATGCAATGCTGAAAAGAGGCCATTAGAGACATCATCAACATTTAGAATTTGCAATCAAGTGCAATGAAAAAAGAAAATGATGAACAGGAGTTCAAACAAAAAGTGATTTATAATGGATGATCTAGAGAAGTAATTGATCTTGCTTGCTCATACCTTTGCAAGAACTAGATTGATAATATTGCTGTAGGCTACCAGCCAATTTAAATATTATAATTCATTATAATATTATCATTATAATTTATCCTACAGTAGGTTCAAAATGTGTGCCTGAAAGCCTAAACTGATTAAATTACTGAAATAATATAATAAAAAGCAGAATGCAGTTCATATGCGCTGCTTCATGTATGAATCAAACAAAACATTTCAATTTAACTTGGGCTATAAAGTGTAAAATATGTAACAACTGAGCAAAATAAAGGTGTAAAATTACGCCAAAATGAATCATACCCCTTGTTAAACAAAAGATACTACTACACAGTGGCAGATTTCTGTAATGACGCACTGAAGATGGAGTTAGTGAATGATGCAGGTTTATTGATGATAAACAGATGAATACAGGCCGGTAGGTAAGCAGACAACACAAAAGTTAAGGAGTACACAAGTGTACACAAGTCTACTCCATAGCCAAGAGTGAATGGGGTAAATATAACACTTTTTGTGATGCCTGCATTTATAATACACTATAAGTGTATATTCTTAAGGCATTATAATGAATGCATAACGCATTATAAAAATAAAAAAAGCTTATAATGTGTTATAATATCTCATGAATAATCATTTAAACAATTATAATATATTATAATATTTATGTATTTGTGATTATAACTTGAGAGTATGATTATTTATAACACACAATGAACACCATATTAAATCTACTTCATTTATAATGGACTATATCATATCTTGATATTGTTTATTTAAGATCAACCTCTTGTGAGCAGTTGGGTGCTGAGTGTTATTTGAGTGGTTCCTGTGAGGCTAAAGTGAGCGAGCTAATATTTTCAACTGAAAAATTACATGTAGTTGCAGAGTTACTTATCAACAGAATAAAATTCAAAGCAAATGGGTCATATTACACATTCAACTGATTTGAGAAAAAAAATAGTATTGTAATTACTTAATTTAAGTACTTTTTAATTGTAATTATTAAGTGGTATTTGTTAGCTTTATGTAAAGTAACATAGGTAAAATGGCAAGATATGAGACTTATAAAGCATTATAACTATGCATTATATATTATATATATTTTACTATATAATTCATTGTAATCATGTTCATTGTGTTATAAATGACCATACTCTTAAAAGTTATAACCACAAATAAGTAAATATTATAACACATTAAAACTGTTCTTATGAATATATTCATGACATACAATTTATTATAAAGTTATTTATAATGAATTATGCTTTAACTATAATGCCTTAGGAATACCCTTATAATGTATTATGAATACAGGCTTCATAGAAAGTGTTACCAAGGAATTTATATAGTATTTGCAATAATATTTGTTTTCAAACCATACAGATTTTTACACATGCTATGGTGTTTATTAAACAACACCAGCTACTTAAAGGCTGAAACATGCCAGCCAAGAATTCAAGATATCTAGATACTGGCTGAAAATATTCAGACTGCTTATTATTCTTCTTTATTGTTCATTGTTGTTGTTGTTTTCATTTTATCTTATTTTGATTATTGTTTTATTTCAATAGTCCATTTAGACATTCTACTAACTATAAGTAGCTTTGTAACTACATGTCAACTACATGCAAACTATTTCTCACGCTTAAACATGGAATGAAGCAAAGCATACTGTCAGGTCCTAGGGGAACAGAATAATTCTTTGGTGACTCTGGTTCTGGTAATGGGGAATAAATAAACTCTGGAAAGTTGTTTGAGCATTACAGCCAAACTAATTTCCCTATTATAAAGACAAATTCTCCCAAAGGTAACAAAATCTTTGATCATTATTTTATCTTTGTTTTTAAAAAAATAGAACAAATCAACCTGATCTCACAGAATTCCGTGAAATGACCACTGACTCTTAACTCAAATTTCGTGTTAGTATCACGGAATCGCCGAAAATTACATAACGGGCTCATGGAAAAGATTGTAATGTAAGTCAGTGACAGGCATCAGCCGTGATCCACGCACGGATAACTGGATTCAAATATTGGGTAATGATATTGCATATGTATTGGGGTGTGATTTTCCACTGTAAACAGTCACAACAGTTTTATTTATATTACTTTATTTATACATTTATAAGCACGTAACCCAACACCTGCCCCTAAACCTACCATCCGTTAATAAAACACAAGATAACAACTACCGACATCATTTATTAAAAAGGATTAATATCCCAGTTCTTCCGAAGCAAAAGGATTGATTTGTGAGAGAACACGAGCACCATCTCTCCATCAGCCGTGATTCATCTGTGCTGCAGCTGCTGCTTTGCATAAATTCAAAAAATGCCGCCAGGAGAATCCTTACATCAGCCTTGTTTGTAAATTTCTATTGGCTCTTGTGTGTCTCATGATCGATTGCGTCATTTTACAGGACAAGAGTGTTTTTTTGAATGAGATGTGAGTGCGTTAATGGAGCAGAATAATTTCAGCGATTTTAAAACCTTGTATTTTACTGTCTTCTTCGCATAAAGACATCGTATGGCTTCAGAATGACTTGAAATGCAACAACTTGTTTGTATTGCTTTTTTTTTACTGCTCATGGTCAGTTTTTGCAATAAATACCTGTGACTGCACTTATATTGTCTGTGTGTGTTTTATATTGTTCAGAAGTGGGTAGGTTTGGGGTAAAGGTGGGGCTAGGTGCTACAATGAAAGTACACATTTATATAAAATGAATCCAGTTTTCCATGTGTGGATCACGGCTGATGCCTATCACTGACTTACATTGGTATCTCTTCCGTGAGCCTGTCATGGAATTTTTCAACGATTACGTGACACTAACAAGGAATTTTGTGAAATCAGGTTGGAACAAATATATGCTTTACAAATACACATAATATACAAATAAAAGAAACTGTGCTTTATTTTCAGATACAATAGGTATATTTAGCAGAAGCATTTAAGAAATTCAATGAACAAATAAAAATAAAATTCTCTACATCAGGGTTTCTCAACTCTTACCCTGGAGCTCTGATGCACTGCAGAGTTTGGATCTAACCCTAATCAAACACACCCGAGCCTGCTAATCAGTGTCTTAAGGATCATTAGAAAACACAGGTATGTGAGTTTTATCAGGGTTGGAGCTAAACTCTGCAGTGCACTGGACCTCCAGTGTAAGATTTGAGAAACCCTGCTCTTCATATTTATTCCTATTAATGCAACTGTATACATTTTTGTCACTTAAGAGTGAGTGATTTTTCTTTCTTTCTTTCTTATTAATATTAAATGCACCTGGACCTAAATTTACTTCCCGTTTGTGTTTGTTCAGCAGTCAGGTCAGTGTCGCGGGCTACAAACGCAGCTAAAAATGAGTAATGAAGTTGGTCTCAGGTTATTGTGCTGTGGGATGTGTTTCCCAAACATTTATTTATTTGTGGCGACCT
>JAUMHE010000032.1:6296987-6308051 GCA_032359235.1 Enteromius mattozi | reverse complement strand
CTAATGTTTATCAGTACATTACAGAAAATAATGAACTTTATCACAATATGCTAATTTTTTTAAAAGGACCTGTAAATTGCTATGGTTCCCTTCAGATTGTCCTATGGGATTTTGTAATGTTTTGTTTATTATTATTTTAAGTAAAACAAGCTCTGTGGTTAACGTAAATTGATAATACTTGGGTGTTTTGTTTTACAGTATAAACTGCACAAACTCACACTCCTTATGTACTCATTACAAACATGTTTTTAAAAAATAAGTCTAATTACTTTAAATTTTGTGTTTTCAGTATATTGTAGGTGTGTGTAATTCAAATTGTTGTGCTGCAAAATGTCCAAGTATCATCAACAGATATTTACTACAGACCTTGTTTTACATAAATTGAAAAGCCCATAGGAAAATGGCTCTGATGAATAGGAAAATTAGTCTTTGGTTTGATGTCATTGGCTGCAGCACTATTTTGAGCTTTGAATTTAACACAACCCCCACCCCTCCCACTGCAAGACCTTACATAATTTTAAAATTATAATTTTAAAATCTAATGGATCTATGATTTTACATAATCCACTTTTTAGAGAGGTTTATCTTGATTAAAGCAAGATCAAATGACCATGATCCCAACTGAGGGGTTACTGCTGTTACTGAAGATATACAAGTTGTAAATATTTGATGTACTTCCTTGTATGTTCTTTACTACAAAACTTTGACTTATAAGGATTTAATTCAAACATATATTTGCATTTCATTTTACTTATATTTGCCTAGCCCCGCCTGGAATGTTTCTTATACTGGTATACCTTGCAATGCATTCCTTAATGCATTCCAGCCAAGCCTGTCAACTTTTCTTTGGTAAGGAATTGCGTCAGTAAAATATGAAAAATATGAAGTGTTTTCACATTTTAAAGCAGGAGTCATTAAGGTGTGAACATTATTTTCCAGAGTTGTTCATTCAGAGTCAGTACTTACCTGTGGAAGTATACTTTACCATTTGGTATTATGGATTTTTAAACTTCTTCGTGGAGCAGCTGGATGATTGGATGACAGTTTCAAGACTTTATTTAACCATGCTGAACCCAGGGACAAAAAGGTTATATGAACTCTTTGCTGTGAATGACTATTAGATTCTTTTGGAGTTTTGCTTGACAAAAACTTTTGTAATAACGTAAAATAGCTCCAATAACAACTTCAAACAGTAAGCCTAAATAATTAACAACAGTAAACATCAAATATAATGTTACCTAAAAAGTAACCTAAATATTGCTTGCTTTATGCAATTTTAAATGAAAAATAAATAAATGTTTTTGCATTGTAAGTTGATAGGTAGAGCTAAGTGACATTTATACTAAAGAAAGAACAAGAACACTATCCAGTCAAAACAATCAAAAATATTCATATGTATTTTTTTTATTTCATAGGAAATACTAAAACAATGAATAAACTGCTCAAAATGTTTAGTCACTTAAGTGACTTATATGTACAAAGTGTTCAAATACTTTTTTTTATTATAAAGTATTTAATTAGTTGAATTATTCTGATATATAATACTGATCTATCAAGCATTATATGTAATATAATAATATTTGTTCATATTATTAATCATTGTTTTTATAATGTGTCAACATCCTGTGTATGTTGCTGCAAAATGTAATGTATCAATATCACATTAATTTATAGTTCTTATATATTTATGCATTTGATTTAAATGACTTATTTTTCCACCAATCAGAATAAATGCGTTACACTACGTAACAAATCTACATACAATCAAGGGCTTGTGTTAAAACATAGCTAAACTTATCGTAATCTGCACAATCAAGAACGGCAACATACCTACAGGACATTTCAATGGTATGTAATCTAAAAATAAGTTTGTTATTACCTATAGCTATCAAAGGTTTATAAACCGAAAAAGATTGCTGTGGCTGTAGATCTGGCGTAGATGCCTGACCGGAAAAACAAAATGGAGATGAACATGCTAGTGGCAAAAAAACCAAAAACAAATTTAATGGTTTATCTTCAATATTTATTGTAAACTACTGTTTATTTTGTAGTTTATAATATTGTTATATCTACAATTTAATTAAATTTTTTAAAATCTCTCTATAATTGAAAATTTGTACAGAGGCTCTAGCAGTGCTTTGTGCTAGCAAGTGACGAAGCAATTTTATGATTGGTACCTTTCCCCTTCCCTGTAACGTAAAGTTTGTGAAGTAAAGGTTTCAATAATAATTAATAACCAGCCTCTTTCATTAAATAGGATTAATAGGGATTTTAAAAAGAGATTTTAACTTGCAACTTTATCTTTGAACCATGAAGTTGTTTGGAATGCACATACGTTAAAATCGCTTTTAAGAACTCAGTTTGATAAAGGTATCTTTTGTTCTTTGTATTTTTGGCATAACATTTTATTCATATGCATCATGATATTTTTTAAATTAGGGGAACACATGCTGTAATTTTTCCTGCTTGAGAGATGTTGAATTGTATCCGGCTGTTGTCGATACTCAGCAGCTTAAGGTAGTGAGGTTTATTCAAACCTTTTATTCATTAAACATCTTTAAAAAAGTTTTTTTTTAATAGTGCTGTCAAATGATTAATCACGATTAATCGCATCCAAAATAAAAGTTTTTGTTTAGACTAAATAATATATTTGTGTACTGTGTATATTTATTCTGTATATATAAATACAAGCACATGCATGAACATATTTAAGACAGATATGTTATGTTATATTAAATATATTTATATATAATATAAAATATAAGAATATAAATGTATATACATGTAAATATTGTCAAAATATGTACTGTATGTGTTTGTATTTATATATACATAATGAATATGCACAGTACACATACATATATTATGTAAACAAAAGCTTTATTTTGCCTGCAATTAATCACGCTTAATCATTTGGCAGCATTAATTTTGCATAATAACCATTTTATTGTGTTTTAGTATCCTATTCAGTGTGTGGACAACCATGATGGTCGAGATGGACAAGTGGTGTTTGACTCTGAATCATTTCACAATTTTTTCCATTCCATCAGTCAGCCAAACGTAAGTCATAACCTGATTTTGCTTTTATTATGTTAAAAATATCGTATGAGCGATCATGCTCTATTGTGAATACTGTCATAAACAGTAAACAGTTTTGGCATGATATATAACATATTGGCCATATTATACTCATAGCATGGCTTTAAGTGCTTAAAAACTTACAAAAACTCACATATTCACATATCATTTTCACAGTATGGCTTTTAGTGCTTTAAAATGGACAAAAACTGTATTTAAATTAAGTAAATATTGTAAGATGTAGTTTAAGTTTTGGAATGTGTAATATATTTCAGATTTCTATTCAATGCCTGGAGAATCGAGACGGTGAAGATGGAATAGTGGTGTTTGAGTCAGAATCATTTCCCAATCATTTCCAATACGCTGGTGGACCAAATGTATGTTATGATAATTCATTCAGCCTGACATTGCTTAAATTGATCATAATTGGTTATTTGTAATGTATAATGCTTCTATGCTTTTATGTGATTTAAAGGATTTAGAAGCTTGATCTGAGATTACAGTTAGTAGTAATAGTAGTAATGCTGTGATAGTCGAGGTAGGATGTGTAAAAAAGTGATTGGCAACTGTTAAATATGGTTAGGAGCAATGTGTTTTTTACACATTAAAACCAATATAATGTCTTTCAGGCTTCTGTTCAATGCCTGGAAAATCCAGAGGGTGAAGACAGAGTAGTGGTGATCGACCGTGAATCATTTCCAATGCTCCCGTTGCATCTCTCAAGTTAAAGATGTTGATTATGCATGTAAAAAGTATTATTTCAACAAATCTACAGTATGTGTAAATGAATCAGTATTTGTTTTTTATTAAAATATTTTAAACGTCATGACATGATTTTTTTTATTTCCAACTGTCATCGATACTAGGCAGCTTAAGGTAAGTCAGGTTTACTTAAACCATTAATTCATTAAATATCTTTAAAAAGAAAACAGGCTCTGTCAGTTCTTGTCAGAGCCAGTGCAGTCGGTTCTTGAATTCCATGTGATGGAAGCAGGAAAAATGGGTAAGCGAAAAGATCTGACTTTGACAAGGGCCAAATGGAGAACTGGGTTAGAGCAAGGAAGTGTGACGAGTGAAAAACAGAGGAATCAGTTGCAGATGCAAAATAATCTTTATTGACTAATGTCAATCCAGTCAAGAGTTCAGTTCACAAAGACAGCGTGAAAACTGCCAGGACAAGCTGGCTGGTAGTGCAGGGACTACAGCAGGCAATCCTGGACGGAGAACAGAATCCTCGGCGAATCCCCACCGGAGAGAGCGGATAATGAGCCGGCCAGAGGACAACTGGATACCAGGAGCAGACAGACATGAGCGTAGTTCCGTGCTGCAAAACAACTGACGAAGACAGGACAGGTTAGCACACATTAAATAGTGTTGATAACGGCTGGAACTAGTTAGCTTGTTACCCACACTCAGCCACACCTACTCATTCATACACACAACAGGCATGAATGAGATCGTGAACCCATGAACCGTGACAGGAAGGGCAACCACTGAACCAGCGTCAGGGTCATGGTGATGCAAGTTGGAAGTGAAAGCTAGCTCTTCTTGTCCCACTACACAGAACAGCTACTGTAACTCAAATTGCTAAAAACTTTACACTGGCCGTCACAGAAAGGTGTCAGAACACTAAGTGCATAGCAGTTTGCGCGTGATGAAATAGATGTGCATGATAGAACCCTCAGTGAATTGATTCTAGAACAGCCCATGAAGAAAGAAAAATCTAAAGTGAGAACTCTTCAATATCTCAAAATCTCTCCTAGACAGAAATTAGTTTACTTTAACAACAAATGGAGAATTTTGCTTTGGTATCTTGCTTCTCACACTTGTCTCCTGAGACATAAACTCCTACACTCTCACAATGGTCTCAACGTTTTGGAAGAGATTAGACATTATGCTCAGACTTCACATATTTTGTTTACATTTGTCTTCTTTAATCTATAATAGAGATCTCACTGTGCTCAGATTTTTCTTCTAAACTAAAGACTCTCAGGAGCTCTCTCATTTGACTCCACAAAAGTAAAAAAAAAACAAGGTTCTCATCAACACCACACACTGTGCTTAGACTTTTCGCCTAAATTAAAGATTCCAGTGGTCTCATATTTGTCTCCTTTAAAGATTTAGAAGAGATCTCAACAACATCACACACGGTGCTCAGAGTTTTTGCAATTTTGCAGAAATAAGCATAACATTACTCTTAATAGTTAATACTATCCAAATTCTGCAAATGTTGGGACGATTTGTAAATTTGAATAAAATGATAACTAAAGGAATTTCAAATCACATGAGCCAATATTTTATACACAATAGAACATGGATAACAAAAATGTTTAAACTGAGAAATTTAGCTCAAAAAAATGAGCCCGTTTCAAATGTGATACCTGCTACAGATCTCAAAATAGTTGGGACAGTGCATGTTTACCATTGTGTAGCAGCTCCTCTTCTTTTTAAAACAGTTTGAAGACATCTTGGCATCTAGGTTATGAGTTTCTGGAGTTTTGGTGTGGGAATTTGGTCCCATTCTTGCCTAAAATAGGTTTCCAGCTGCTGAAGAGTTTGTGGTCATCTTTATTATATTTAATGATGCCGGGATTTATCCAGTTTTTCTGAATCTTTTGATGATATTATACAATGTAGATGATGAGATTGACATTGAGGAACGTTTTTTAACAATCCACAAACTTTTTGTTCATTATTTCACAGATTGGAGAGCCTCTGCACATCTTTTCTTTTATAGCTAATCATGTTACAGACCTGATGTCAATTGACTTAACTTGTTTCTAAATGTTCTCCAAGCTAAACAATTTACTTTTGCTTTGTTTTTTTGCTTTTTCAGCTCTTTGTTGCCCCCGTGCCAAATTTTTTGAGACCTTTAACAAGCATCAAATTTGAAATGAGCTCATTTAGTGGATTAAAATATAAATTTCTCAGTTTAAACATTTGTTATGTTCTATTGTCAATAAAATATTGGCTTATGTGATTTGACTTTTCGTTTTCATCTTATTCGAATTTAAATAACATTTCTGGAATTTGGCTTGTAAGAGAATAGAACCATATGCTTTATGTGAATCATTTGACTTAATCCTGGGTTAATTTAATTAATAATACATAATACATATTAAGATCAATTCTTAAATTTAGAAGAGACAAATGTGAGAGACTGTTCTCCTACACTAAAGACACAGGAGCTAAGTAGAGTGTCTGGTGTTGTTGAGATCTCTTCTAAACTTTAGAGGAGAGAAATGTGGGAGATCCAGAGTCCTTAGTTTAGGGCGGAAATGATCACTGTGTTGTTATTGAGATAGAGGAGACAAATATGAGACCATTGAAATCTTTAGTTTAGGAGAAAGATCATAGAACAGTGTGTGATGTTGCTGAGATTTTTTCTAAAGCTTTAAAGGAGACAAATTTGAGTGATCCAGTGACTGAAGAAAAAAATCTTAGCATAATATGTGCTAATGATGGGTTAGCTAAGGGTGAAGAAGCAAGAAATTCAAGAAAAAGTCTCCATTAATGCTAAAAGTAATCTAATTTGTGTCTAGTAAAAATATTTGAGATGTTTCATTTTAATAAAACAATGTTAATGTTTTTTTTTTTTAAAAGAGATTACAGCAAGACAATAAAGATATCTCTTATGTTTCTCACATTCCATTCTCATTTTGGACTCTCAGAATTTTCCTTCTTTAATGAAGTTTAGTTATTATTAGTTAATTCTCAAAAGTGTTTAAAAACCACTGATTTACACAATATTAGGCCAGTGGTTTTATTTCTTAAGATATCTTTAATGTTCCACAGAAGACAGACATGTTATACAGGTTTGAAAATGATGATACATGTAAAATTTTTCTATCCCTTTAGTATCTTTCACAATGGTCAGCTAGTGTTGTGGGACAGAATAAACTACAATGTACTCAAAGATCTATGCTAAAGTGTTCCCTGCCATGTAACTGGCAAAACTTTGCAAATAGTGTGTGCAACCACACCATGACCAGCAGAGGGCAGTATAACAGTTTAAATTATAACCGTTTTTATTTAGAAACGTGTTCTCTAGGTATTCCCCTTCTTAATGTGGTGTGTCTCTAGATAATCTGTCTCTATTCTACATTTTTAGGTTATCTGCTGAATTTAATATATGTTTGGCAGAGACAAGACAACCGATTTTGATCAAAGAATACACAAACCTAAATTAGCTTCTTTTTATCAGCAAATCCAGCTGGTTAACTCAGCATTTAGTGTGTTGTGGTTTCACTATACAGAGCTAGAAGAACATTGTGAACAAAATTGATGGAAAACATGCAACTTTGTGAATGATGTGATTGTATAGAAATGTGTTTAGAGATTTTATAGATTTTGAAACACTGTCAAATCATGACAGTTGATGTGATAGAGGGAGAAGGACAGAGAAAGAAAGAACAGGAAAAATACTACTTTAGTCTCACTGATATATGCATCCATGGCTGTTTTTAAAGTACTCTTTGTCAAAAACCTCTGGTTTTTAGTGAGTCTGGCAAATAATGATGTATGATCACTATCCAAGAACAATTATTTTATTTGTTTTGCAGTGGAGTACTATTTAATGCAGTGAACTAGCTCTGTTTTCAAACACAGAAAAAGAAAATGACTAATTTTGAATTAGCAATATGATTAATTTAATCATGTGGCCATTGTTACCTTGTCCTTGAACAAACAGGTCAACAACAGGCCAGAGCCTGCCAAAATAACTGTTGTGCTGATTGAATAAGGTGTTAGAGTAATAAATCACTTCACTCACCACTTGCTGCTCTATAAATACATGGTAGGCCACTCATTTGTCTAAAAACAAACTTAGTCAGCACTTCAAGCACATAGTCAACAGTCTTGTAGAGGCTACTGTCCAGAAGTAAAATGGCAGACAGCCATCTCACTGTTTCTTAAAGGCATGTACGAAGCGTTGGGCATTTAGTGTGACAGATTATCCCAATTACTTGCCAAAGTAAATCACCAGCTAGATTTAGCCTCATACAGGACACAATCAGTTTCAGGGAACTATGATCAAATCAAAACTAACAGAATGATATTCAGATGTGTTGCCAAGAAGATGACATGTAGGCAATATCTGTTATTTCTTTGGAAGGCATAACTAAATGCCATTCAATATTTCCACAGAAACTGTCATTTGCCATTCTGATACATTATACATTTAAAAATATAATATAATATGGAATTATTGGTATCAATTGATATTGTTTACATTGAGATTGCCATTAACTAACATTGAATGTTAATCATTAAAACTTTAATTAAAATGTACAATACTGTAAAATGTCATATTTAAAAAATATATATTCTAGAATTTTAAAATCAGCCTTGTTTCAGTAATTAAGATTAAAATGAATAAATAATATAGTACAATAATAATAATGTGACTGAATTATTATAATGTAAATGGCATGCAATTGCTAATTTCATTTTAAGATTTTTCCCTGTAAATATATTTTCATTTACATGTATGCTTTTGGCCAACAGAAATTACAAAAAGGTGGATGTACTAAGTGGTGCAGTTACATAAGAAGTTAACTAAGGAAACTGTTGACAGAATATGCTTTCATGACCCAGTCAGTGAAAATATGAGTGAGTATCTCTTTCAGAGTTGAATGCCATATTGTCATGTTTAGTCAGGTGGCTACAAAGGGGTGGCAAGTTAGTTCTTCAGTCAACATATTCTTTAGATTATATTTTTAATGGTTTCAATATTGCATGAATAAGATCCCCAGTGTTTTCATGTAAGTTTCTTGTGCTATATGATGAATCATCAATGTGTTAGCTAGCTAATAACTGAAGTTTACTGTTTGCAATCCTACCCATGTGTCTTTTTAAGCCTCTAGTATATTGAAGAGCAGGTGCACAGTTAAATGAGCCCCATTATCCGATCAGTAGCGAGTGTGTGAAAATGCCATTTAGGTCTGGGGTCAGCTGCCGCAGGACCAACTATGCAACTATGGAAAGAAGGTGGCACCTCATAGTGCTCTATATTCAGTGACAGGCTTTTTCAGAACCACATTCAGTGCTGTCCAGGTTTCCAGGAACATAAAATGAGGTTCTAGAGCAAATCATGTGTTACGTTGTGACAAACAGCTTCATTCGCTTTTGTTATTCATGGAAAGTTCTGGACGTGCAAAAGGGTGGTTGCTTTGACAGACATTTTCCTAGAAGACACACTGCTGATGGAAATGATTCCGTCTGTTAATATGTCATTTAAGGCATTGCAATTATCTCCAATAATAAATACTATGAATGAAGTCTATGCATTTAACACAGTAGGTTGATTGGCAGGTTGAATTGACATGCTAGTGTGTTTTATAACATGATGGCTGAATGGAAGCTATGGAAATAAAAAAAAATGGCTTGAAATTGTTAAATTAAATAAAACAAAATAATACACTATTTGTGGCCATGGACCACAAAACCAGTCATAAGGGTCATTTTTTGACATTGAGAGTTATGCATCATCTGAAAGCTGAATAAATAAGCTTTCCATTGTGATTTGTTAGTATAGGTAGCAGGCAATATAACTATTTGAAAATCTTTCATCAAAAAAATTAAAATATCGCTTTTAAAGTTGTCCAGATGAAGTCCTTAGCAATGCATACTAATAAAAAAAACAAGCCCATTATATTACTCAAATATATAATAAACTACACTTATAATAAATGTGACCCTGGACCACAAAACCAGTCTTAAAAGGTTAGTTTAACCAAAAAAAAGAAAATTCTGTCATTAATTACTCACCTTCATGTTGTTCTAAACCCATAAGGACAATGGCTCTCTGATATCATTAAAAAAATCTTTGACATGAGGGTGAGTAATTAATGACAGAATTTTCATTTTTGGGTGAACTAACCCTTTAAGTCGCACAGGTATATTTGTAGCAATTGCCAATTAATAAATAATTTGTCAAAATTATCTTTTTCTTTTACGTCAAAAATCATTTGGACATTAAGTAAGGATCATGTTCTATTAAGATATTTAGTAAATTTTCTACTGTAAATATATCAAAATATAATTTTTGAGTAGTGTGCCTGAATTTTTATTGTATGTATCATGCAGTTATAACAAAGGAAACTGAATAAAATCAAATCTTATCAAATACATAATATAATCTCTATACAGCTGAACAGCACCTGTTTTGTTCCTGAATGATTCAGTGTTTTTGAACAAATCGATTGAGTGAATGATTAAATAACTTAGAAGTCACTCACTTGAAAGAATATGTTTTTTTTAATAATTTTTATAATAGTTGGATGAATGAATAATTCAGTTGTCAGTGACTTTTCCACAAAAACAATAGCCTATGTGAAAAGAATAGTTTTTTCTGTGTTAGTTATGTTACTTATATTTGACCTGAATTTGATGTCAATATCTTTACTTTTTCAGCAAGAAGTTGTATATCAATTGTTGTGGTATTCCTATCATGTGGATGTTTGCTCTTTGTGGTGGGTGTCGGATCGTTGTGGGTGACGTGTGGTAGTAAAATATAGAAGCATCTTGATTTATTGAGGTGTCAGTATCAGCATACTGCTATAACTATTGCTGCCATCCTGGGCAGCTGTATTAAATAAGAGGGGGCTTTCTGGAGATTTGTGGAGGAACAGCAGATTTGAGTTCCATGAGCACACTGCCTGGGCACGCACCTAATGGCCTTTTATTGGTCAGTCAGGGACACAGGCAAAGAAACAGGTCGTTGTTGTATGGTTTGGGGATATTAAAAGAACCAGACTTTTGAAAATGAGATTTTCAATGGTAGAGGTTGTCTGTCAGAGACTCTGATCAGATGAAATTATGCAGTGATGATTTATGCTACACTGTTTAGTTCCCTTTCAGTCGGTCACTCCGAGTCACGTCGGTGACCAACAAATAGGAATCTCGCTTCGAGATGGCAAATCTATTCTGCGTGTATATAAACACGCCAATGAAATTGGCATACGCTGATTAATATCCAGCTGCACC
>JAUMHE010000032.1:6277342-6290698 GCA_032359235.1 Enteromius mattozi | reverse complement strand
GAACTACTTCAGACTACTTGTAATGAATCTAAAATATATGAAAGTCTAATGTTTACCAGTACATTACAGAAAATAATTAACTTTATCACAATATGCTAATTTTTTGAAAAGGACCTGTATATGTATATTATTTGTACTATACTGCAATATTTGCTAATAATACTTTTATACCAATAATATATTTTGTAATCATTTACTCGCCCTCATGTTTTTCCAAATATGTACAATTTTCTTTCTTCTATGGAACTTTTGAACAACATCCAAGTTTTTTTCTGTCCAAATAATGAGTCAGTTTGGGGTCCAGTGTTTTGGACCCCATTGACATTCATTGTGTGGACAAAAAGAGTCACAGGTTTGGAATGACATTCAGGTCAGTAAAAGGGTCAGTTTTGGATGAATTACACCTTTAAATGTGCTAAAACACTGTTACTACTTTTATTTGACATTAGGAGACAAACAGGCAAAGACAGCCGTCCTGTCACTTTTCCTAAGATGAATGATTTTTCCCTTAGCATATCCTCTTTTGTTTGACAAAAGTAATCTTCATAGCCGGTAGTATTTGCGTAACGACAGTTGGTACGTTTTATGAGAACATTGTCTAAACACAAGACACTCATTAATCAACGTTGGTATTAACTGTACATTCCCGAGCTCTATATCTGTCGATCTTGAACATACATAAAGGTCTTGCACACATGGAGACATATATTTACCTCTGGCCTAAATAGAGGTTGCCATAGTGCTTAACAAATTACTGCAATCATGCTTACTGGGCTAATTGCCCATGGGCACCAGCTGGGCAGCAGTGGTTAGGAAAGGAGGTATAATTCCATTTGAATGACAAAGTGAGTGGGGAGACTGAAAGTGAGGATCCTAGAATGGACGTGTGGTCTTTCTCTCAAGGAAAAATCTTACAGTCACAGTGGTTAGACCAGTCTAGCTTGTATATTGTCAACCCACAAAAGTTAGTGATACATAAACGTTGCCTATAAGCTGATGAAGGCAAGGGGCAGTGTCTTTCTTAATTGTAACATAGACAATATGCATGTAAATAAAAGGATGGAGAAATATGCTCAAACTGAAAAATTAGATGTAGTGAGCAAACATCAAAATATATATTGTTATTATTTAAGCAGTTTGTTCAGTGATTCGTAATGCTTATATCTACCTTTGAATGGACTATTTTCTTGCTACGTTTCTGGACCTGGGAACGTTTCAGATGTATTGCTTTCCTTGCAGGATCTGAGAGCTTTCAGATTTTGTCAAAAATACGTGTTCCGAAGACAAATGGAGGCCTTACAGGTTTGAAAAGTTGAGGGTAAGAAAATTGTTGACAGAAATTTAATATTTCGGTGAACTAACCCTTTAATTCCAAACACTGACAGTTTACATTTAGACATATTCACTCAATTTAAAGTGTTTGTAATTTATTTAATGTCATCTAATGGTGTTTTGGACTTCACTGACTTTCATGTATGCATAAAAACAGTTGAAAAGTTTTTTTTTTTTAAATAGCCAATATTCTGTTTTCAACAGAAGAAGAAAAGTCATACAAGTTTAGAATGACATAAGGGCTCACTGTCAGAAATGAAGTGATGTGAAGTCCTATGTTTTGTAGTAATATTTTTGCCTCTAAATCCTCAGCCTTTCTTCAGATAAGCTAATCTAAAGATACATTTTATGCCCTGCATGCAATCCAAATTTTACACACCTAAAATGATAGTCAGCAACTAGCCAATGAGGGAGTGTTTTAAAATCCTAAATGTGCAATACACATTTTTGTCATTTCCATCACTTTCACACTGACAGACAGAAAAGGTCTCAAAAGAGACATATTAACTAACCCTGGCAGAGCATAGAAACCCTAACCCCTCACACTTCACACTCTCAGGTAATCACACTAGAGACGTTTTGAGTGCTGCAGCTGATTGACTTGCTATCACTGATTTTCAAAGGCTAGCAATCACTTTTACAATGACTTCATATCAGAGCTATGGTGTAATTTGTTGCAATGGAAACTGACATGGAACAAAGCACGACTGGGGAAGGTGAAGGTACGAGACCGATGGAGAGGGAGAGAAAGAGATTTTCTCTTGTGTGGGAAAATTGCATAAAGGTGATGAGCTTCTGACCTCTGACCTGAGAAATGGACAGCTGAAGCAACACACAGAGTTAACCCTAAAACAATTCAAAGACAGGGATCAGAAAATTGTCTTTCAGCTTTAAGAAACTTAGTAATGGTGGAACAAAATTATTTTCAGAGACCCCAGGGTACCGGCCTCATTGGCCTTGTCCATAATCTGAATCTTGATTTCAGTCAACTGATCACTGATTGGCCCATTTTGTCTGTAAAGAAATCAAATTCTTTATTTCAGATGTAGCTATCTACACATAATCACCTTGCCATTATGTAAGCATGGGTGTCAACAATATATGGTATGATGAAAAACG
Organism: Enteromius mattozi; assembly: GCA_032359235.1. Taxonomy (NCBI): domain Eukaryota; kingdom Metazoa; phylum Chordata; class Actinopteri; order Cypriniformes; family Cyprinidae; genus Enteromius; species Enteromius mattozi. The sequence continues at coordinate 6,288,247 of JAUMHE010000032.1, read as the reverse complement.
TTGAATTTGCTTTGCTCTGTTTGCTCTGAATAGTTTCAACCCAGCAGGAGACACATCAGAATTCAAATGACTCTAGAAGTACCGCTGAGAGAATGAGCGAGCGATAGAGAACACAATTAAATGACCGAATGGTGGAAGTGAGAATGCTGCTTCAAAGCTATCAGAATTCATAACGCAGCAATGCAGAAAACCAAGTGCAGTTCTGACCAATCAAAAGCAAATGAATACACATAACGTAAAAGAGTGTATGGGGAACTGTACAAAAAAGAAAACGGGGGGATGTGATCATATTTCAGGTATGTCTGTAAAGTCTGAAATAAACCCCTTAAACAGTATCCAGAAAGTAATCCTTGTCTATATGATATAATACCAATTAAAATGTTTCTTTGAACTTTAAAAAAATTGGCCTACACTTAAAATTACAACATATTAGGAACCCAGAGAACTTTCATTCATTTCATTCATCACAGATTGCATCATGATAGAATTTCCTCATATGCAACTGATGATAAATAAAGTTTAGTTTTAAACTAATTCTGCCATTTGCAACCACCTTAAGCGCAGCTGCACAGAACAGGACACTCATAAAGAAATAGCATACAGAAATAGCCGTAATCTGAAGTGCTCAAAGAACAAATAATAAGAAAGGGTCCATCCTCTAAGACTTAAGTAAAACTTATGCTATTAGTCAATTTATGTTAATCTTTACAAAGCAAACAGTGTGAGAAACAAAGACATTTAACTGAAGCGCACGTTGACGTCTCCACACTGCGTGGTAGATCATTTCACCCCTTTCAAAGCATAATAGCCTTCTATTTAGCGATATTCAAGCTCAATTTTCAACAATTAATTACACTGGATTGGCAGCGCAAAAATGTCAGTAGCCATGAAAAGGATTTGATTTCAATTATCTCGGCTCAAAGGGGGTATGATTTCCGAATACACTTAAGCAAAATTATAACAGGACTTTGCTCCCCAGAAAATTGGGTGTGTTTAAAGAGTGATTATGTGGTGAATGGACGGGTGTTGAATGGGAGTGAATGCTCCAGGCTCCCTCTGAAAGGCACTCAATTATCCCTGATTGCTCCCCTTCACAGTGTAGCCAGTGGAGATACCTGCTATTGCTGTGATTGGGGAGAAATTTACATGCAGCACTTTCTACTGAGGGAAACAGAAAGGGCTGCAGGGTTAAAGATTTTCAAAAGACAGCCGAAGGGTCAGTTCAGCAGATGTGGTAAAGCGGTAATCGAGGAGAAGCAGGCCTAACAGGTCATTAAAAGAGGTAGCGAATGAGAAGACAGTGAAATCAAAAGAAAAGGAAACAAAAGAAACATCAAAAGTGGTTAAGGTTCCATTTGTGCTTAAAGATACCATCAGGCACTACTTGATGTATGAATTCAGAACATTTGAACGAAAGCCTAAAGTCAGATGCTGTCTGTCCAATAATTTCCAATCCTTCACTCTTTCTTTATAAATTATAGTTTTACTTTCTTCCAGTTATGATCTCGCATGCCAGAGAGAGAGAGAAAGAATTTGCTATTGCAACTTCTTGGCAGTCTTTTTTGACAGCTTAATAGTGGGATTCACTCATTTGTATGTAGTAGCTATGTGTGTACTTAGAGAATGTGGAATGTGTTTTTGTTTGATGAGCAAGAAAAAAGTAACCATCTCAGAAATATGAAATATCTACATTGATTTAACCCTTAAAAGTGATCCATTTGAATGCACTTCACCAGTTATTAACATTTAAAATTTAGCAAAGTATCTTAATTACAAAGAACCAGTTAATGTTGCTGCGTGAGTGTTTCTAATGCCCCAGCTGACCCCCCCCCCCCCCCCCCTCTTTTGAAAAGGCATAGAAAAGGTTGGATTTTTAAAAAATGCGTATAAATAGTAGGTTACCCCAAATAAAAACGAAAACTCGTAGAATTGTTACGTAAAAATGGACTTTGGCGTATATATGACACGCACGTGTTTGGTGTGCATATGATACGCAGTTTTTACGTGCATATACGCATCTACCCCAAAATGTCTGATCCTACCCATCCCGTAGCATATACGCGTTAAGGTTTCATTTTTGCGTACCACGAGTTTTAGTTTTTATTTGGCATACTATTTATACGCAAGTTCGAGATCGGGTAGCACAAAAACACCTGTACTTAATAGGCTACTTGCTATAATCCTGATCCGTAACAAGTCACATATAACCACAGGTCTCACAATAGCCAGCCTTGAAAATGTTCGGCTCCTTTCTGTAGCCTATAGTAGTCTTTAATCCGTGGTTTGTAATCAGTGGTTTAAATTGACCATTCAGACATTTTAACATGTTAAGCCCTACATCATTAAGGGTATACTTCTGAATAGTGGTCTCTGAATAGCGTTTCAGATCTTAAGTAGGACATTATTTTCTGTATTATTCATTGCTTCGATGTTAGGTCAAATACGCTATACATAGCCCCTCACTGGTCCAACGACATGCTGTTCTCTCACTGATCAGATAACAAATCGCCGTATACTTCCAACTAATTGGATGAAGGCTTAGTTCGAAGGAGTTAAACTAGTTTAAAAAGTGGTTTACGACTAGCATAGACTTAACAACCCTCCTTTGACAAGAAAAAACTCAAAGCAGGAAGCCGAGGTAAGCGTAAGCCTCTTAATTTGCGTGAATAGTGAAAACAAGTATTTTGCATTAATGCCCAGATTACATGGACACCTATGGAGGTGTTAAAGCTCTAAATTTTGCCTTTCTTCACAGCAATTCCCATGCCTGCAAAAATGTCCATTTGTTCCTATGAAGAGCTGGAAAGTCGTTCCCGACTACAAATAAAAATCATTATAAAATAAATCATAGGCCTGCTGATCATTTTGATCACCGTGGATGTGGTTTTCGAAATTCTGTCAATGATTTTGGGAGCAAAATTTGTTCGGTTCCTCTCAACGCAACCAAAACATCGATAAAAAGACGCATATTTAGCGCACATGTTGAAATACATCTTTCGTGGTTTAAGAGAGGTTGCTAAAAATGCTGTTTTGTTCAAAATCCTTGGGGGGGGCGGGGAGCGTTTTTAAAAAGAGTAATTGCACAATAAGCCTTTATAAATTTTGTAAACTCCATTTATTTAAAGCATTAAATACAGAAGGAACTTTAAGACAACACAAAACGTTTTCTGTTTTTTACTTTCACATTATCTTATTTTCCCTGGCTAATTCATTAAGAGAAGCATATGGATATTTTGTTTATTTCCCTGAAATGTGGCTCATAGCATGGCAAACATAACCATAGACTATTTTATATACAATTCTGTGAACACAGAAAGTGCAGCCTTAAAAAATCCTATTGTATGATGCATAAGTAAAGTAAAACATCCCTTTTACTGTTAAAGAACAAACCTTGAAAAATTGTTGGATGTTAAAAGCAGCTTGTCATGTTAATTTGTTCATATAGCTATTTTGATGATTGCTTTATCCATTTTCGAATGAAAACAGAATTAAATTATCTAAAAAGATCATTCAACTAATTAAAAAAACACTCTTTAACCAACGTTAAACAAATGAAAAAAAGCTTTAGAATGCTACCGTTCAACTTTCAGTGACTGAAAACTACATGTGTCTACTAATGTATCTAATAATGATAAAACTCTCCAGATATCAGTGCTTCTGGTTGACTTTGGTCTTCTGCCATCTCTCAAGTGAGAGAAAGTCTAGCACTCCTCTTTTCCAGCCATTCCAGCAGCAGTGATGTGAGTCAACTGAGCAGAATGCTCTTTTGCTTTGAGACGCAGTGCTGCGATGCTGGAAGTACGGAAGTCCACCGTTGGGGATGAAGGTAAGGGTAGTGAAGAGGAAAGAAGGTTGTTGATGAGGTGGGAGTGTTGAATCGGACCCTCAATTGCAGGAAGGGGTATCCTTTGCAGTGCCATTGGACCTAAGCTTGTAAAAAGTCTGATGAGAAATGGAGCAGAATATTACAACCTCTATGAAGTGTGAATGTGTATAAACTTAATGGTTTGTGTTGAACATGCAGATGAAGCTCACCTTCCAAAAGTGGGGTTGATGAAAGCGGGATGTCTAAACATTGCCGCCCCTAACAGAGCACTGAAGCCATGAGGGGAGGCAGGGTTTGGGGGAGGCTGAGCCAGTCTTTGGAGGGGGCCAGGCCAAGATGAATCAATAGCTGGATGTGGGTTTGAAACAAAAGGATTCCCACTCAGGTAATGACACAAGGACTGTGCAGCAGGGGGGGTTCCAGGATAGTGTAGGCTCAGAGAGTGTGAGTGGACCCCCGCCTTTTCCCTTTTTCTCCATTTTGCACGTCGATTTTGGAACCAGACCTCGAGAGGAAACAATGCTTTTGTGAATATCAAGTTGTACGTTTTTTTAGTAAAGAAATACTGTTACTATTGTCCTCTTGTTGAAGGCCTGCAGTCTTGAATAGAATAATGTTGGTACGACAAGAAATATAGCCTAACCTGTCTCAGAATATCCATAAAGGAGTCCACCAAAATATATAACCTATATGTAGGCCTAGTGGCAATGTAAAAAAATGGCAATAACGCAATAGTAACTTTCTAGGCCAAAACTGTGTGCAATTTAAAATACATAAATGAATGAATAAATAAATACATTTCCAAAACATCTGAATAAACGAACCTTTCATATAGGCCTATTCTTGCGTCATTTCCCCTGTTATTTAAACATGTTATAAAATATTGTTAGATTTTACGGTACTTTTTCAACACAATGTATCTAAAAAGGTTGGTAAACCAAGTCGACAAGTAGCCTAAATTGTAGCAACGATGTAGAAAAGGATACGAATGACTGCATGTTTAATATTAAATTTATATATTTTTTAGATAGCATGTCGCAAGTTATTGCTAGCCTAATGCATAAACGTATAAAAGATTTTTTTACGTTTTTTTACGTAAGATTTGTTTCTTTTTTAGCTGAGATTTAGTGAGCCTTGAACAGATTAACAGATTAATAGAGAATGTTGAAAAAGGTGAGAAAAAAAGAGAAAGTGACTTACTTGCACTCGTGCTTCTGTAAGATCAAGTCTCATTGCTAATTCCTCCCTTAAATTAGAGAGAGAGAGAAAAAAAAGTTGTTATGTAGGTCGAGTTTTTTTTATTTCATTAACCATGAATTTTACTAAAATTAAAAATATATAAGCCTATTATTCGTTTGTATGTATAGTGAAAAATACAAAATCCAACAGATCCTGTGCTATCGTTAATTCCACGTAAACACGCAATTCCAGGTATTGCAACGAAAAGAAGCAGCGAAAAAAATAATTTATCGGCTTAAAATACAACTGAAAAAAATCGAAATTATTATTATATGACATTTTTATTTAAGCCTATACAATTTTCATATGTCTGCTTTTAATAGCCTATGGCTGCTGAAAATGATAATTGTTGTCTTAAAGATGTGACGAATATTTACTTTTATCAATGAATCGTTTTATATATATATATATATATATATATATATATATATATATATATGAATATTATTAAAGAATTATTGGCTACAAGTTGTTAGTGTTGCCGTTACCTTGTGAAAACATCTGGATAATGAGTCTTTTGAAAAGCTCTTTCCAGTTCCTCAAGCTGATAGCTGGTAAATGTGGTCCGGTATCTCCTCTGTTTTCGCTTTAACATCCCATCGTCAGTGTCACTTCCCGCTGATAAAGTAGTTTCCTCGCCGTTCTTCAAATATGCCTCTCGTTCTTGCAGTCCCATTAGACCCGGAGACACAGTTGTCTCTCTACATAGTCTTTCACTGTCGGTTTCTTCCTCATTTGGTCTTGACATGGGACTATATGTGTCTCTGCAGGACTGTATAGCACGCTCCTGATACGATCTAGCACGACTGCTGTTTACAAGCGAGGCCTCTGTAATTTTTAATTTTTCACAAGCTGTGTGTAGCAGTCTTGGGCCCCCTGCCTCATTTTCGTCTGTGTGAATGGAGGAGTCTGTCGACGGGGCGAAGGGGCGGCGGAGCTTCGGCGGCAGGTGCATGTCTGGTTGCAGGGGCCACAAACTGTTTGGTGAGGCTATAAGCAAAAACAATTTATCTAATAAATCTATATAAATTATCAACAAGATAAATTCAATTACAGATAAGAATATTGTTAATCTAATTTAAACTTAGAAGATTCATCGAAAAGACCACTTTTAGTGTAGCTACATTCTATAATTTCACTGTTTCTTCTGTTTGTATTTAATTACTACTTTACTTATATAGATACGCTATACTTGTATAAGTGCAAACTGTTATTAGGCTGCAGCTAAAAGCATAAAATAGTTGTTACATGGACACTAATGAACTTTGTCTATTTCTAACATAGAAATATTTTGTCTATTGGCTAAATTGTAATTTAAGGCAGCAGCTTCAGCTGTCGAAAACCATTGATGAGTTCACAAAAATAATGCAATTCAGTGAAAAAAACAAAACAGAATAACGCAATTAAAGAAGAAACGACTAACCTTTAGCTTTTAAGGGACTTTTCCTTCCTAGAATACTGTCGATGCAGTACGAGGACAACAGTGATTTACATTTGAAGTTTGTTTGATCTGGATTATCCCCCTCTGCTTCGTTGCTCATATCTCTGGCTTTCATATAGGCTACAAAAACCAGTTATCCATTGGGCGCGCGTCCCGGTGCTCTCGCTGACTGGTCGTTGCAAAAGCTCGAGCACGCTGACCTTTGTACTGATGCTTCAGCTTCCAAAACTCAGCTACGGCTTCTGATTGGTTCTGCGGTGAAGGGCTCTGCCTCACTCAGGCTGTGCGAATATTTAAGCCTACTTTACATACTTAACCTAAATATGTAATATTTCATATTATATTTCATATAACAATAATAATTATTATTATTATTATTATGATAATTGTGTGTGTGTATTATATATAAATAAAGTTGCCTGTATTGACTAACTATTAATTTATGCTCTCGAACAAAATTACCAAGACCTATCGTGCTTTATTCCTTATACCTGAACCAACTTGCGTGCAGATTCAAGCAAACATAGCCTAAAAAAAGAAAGAAAAAAGAGAGAAAGAAAAATTCTCAAAGAAAAAAAAACTTTATCAGCATTATTACAGAACTGTCATATACTAATAATTGAACATTCAGTTTTTAAAATAAGTGTAGAATTCGCTCAGTTCACTGCTCCTTGAGCGCCATCTACTGTTTATGATGTGAAGTAAACATATTTACCGTTTTAATCACATGCATGAAATTAAAGGTTAAAAAAGAGAGAAGGTACATAATCACGAATAATTTACAAATGTATAAATTACAATGTTGTCAAAAATGTAAATGTTTAAGTAAAAGTTTAATAGTAAGCTTTATTATTTGTAAATGTTCTAGTTTGTGTAAAACTGCAGTTTATAGTTTTGTGTTAATTTGAGATATTTTACAATTTAAACAATAGGACAAATGTATAAAACATCTTTACATTAAGTATTTATTTATACGAAAACAGTTCTCATGGTCACGGTCTCATGGTCACCATGGAAACAATACACAACTTTGCATAGTACAACAAAGCGACGTGAAAAATGGCAGTCAGATACGAAGTAGCAGAAGAAGCCGTTGACGGCCCATATTACCTAGAGAAAGTTTTAATTCCAGAAGACTCCGAGGACGACTATAAATACGACGAAGTGACTATCGATGACGAACTTAGCATACCTGAGGGGGAAGAGGACTTGGAAACTGCTGTTAAAGCAGTGCAGGAACAAACTGATGCCACCGAATGCACAACACAGACTCAGAGGATCAGTTCTGCAAAACATCCGGTTACTAAAATACCTGAGGTGGTGGACGACTTTGTCCGTAATTATCTGTTAAAAATGGGTATGAAAAGAACATTAGACTGCTTCCAAATCGAGTGGTTTGAGATGATACACAGAGGTTTAATGAAAACAGACCAAATGGATCTTGTCCCTGATGTCTATACACACAACCAGCTCCTGGACAACGAGCTGAGGATCTTGCAAAGGGAGCGGGATAGTTACAAACAGGCTGCATTTGAAACTGGAGAAACGATAGTAAAACTTCAAAGAGAGAGGGACTTCCATAGGATGCAGCACAAGCGTGTTGTTCAAGAGAAGGATAGACTTATTGAGGACATTAAAAAGCTGAAGAAACACTATGCATCCTACGAGCCTGCTCTTAGACAACTGAACGAGAAGTATCAAACAGCCGTGAGGCAGAAGATGCTGGTTAGTCTGGAGAGAGACAGAGCTGTCAGCCAGGTTCAGAACATAGACAGCTCTCTTCGTACCGCACATTCTTCCCCAGGAACCCAGAAAACTGCTAACACGCCACAGCAAAGAGAAAAAATCCAGAAGAGTCCAGAAAAAGTTGCACACCTGCCATGTGACAACATTGCATCAAATGATGCTATAAAAGACCCCAACAAAAACACAAGGCATCCTAAAGATTCTGAATTCCCAGCAAGCACTCGAGTCAATCCCTACTTGCCACAAATCAAAGCGCTTTCCTCACTCAACATCACATCAGCCAACTTCTCTCTCTTCAAGTCTTTTAAAGCGCACACAATGGCAGTGAGCTTCCTTGCTCTCCATCCACGTAAAATGATAATAGCCTCCTCAAGTGATGACCAGCTTTGGAGATTATGGGGAATACCAGAGGGAGAGATGATCATGACTGGCGAGGGTCACACTGATTGGCTGTCATCCTGTAGTTTTCATCCCAGTGGTGGTTACCTGGGGACCACAAGTGGGGACACCACAGTTAAAATTTGGGACTTTGCTCGAGGTCGATGTGTGCTCAGTTTGGAGGGACACATTCACACCACCTGGGCCTGTTCCTTCCATTCCTGTGGTGACTTTGTGGCCTCTTGTTCTATGGATAACACGGCTAAAGTGTGGGATTTGAATAGTGAGCGTTGCCGATGCACTCTGCGTGGACATGTTGACTCCGTGAACAGCATTTCTTTCCTGCCTTTCTCAAACATTCTACTTAGCTGCTCAGCAGACAAGACCCTCTCTCTTTGGGATGCCCGTGCTGGATTGTGTGCCCAGACTTTCTACGGGCACAAGCATTCATGCAACTATGCCACCTTCAATGCCACAGGTGACACAATTGCTTCGTGCGACTCTTTTGGGGTGGTCAAGTTATGGGATGTGAGGAATGTCTCAGCAATGGTGACCATGGACACTGGGCCTCATCCCAGCAATCAAGTGGCCTTCAATCCAAATGGAAGAATTCTAGCGGTGGCAAGTAATGATGGCACAATTAAAATAATAGAAGTGGCATCTTTATATACGTCAAGTCTAATAGCTCATGAAGATGCTGTTCAGAGCATCATTTTTGACCATAAAGGGGAATACCTTCTGTCTGCAGGCTCTGATGGTACAGTTCATGTCTGGACCTAACAATATATATTTGCAGTGCTTGAGAAATTGTTTTAAAATTTAAATACATTCTGACATCCTTTGTTATTAATAGCTATCCATTAATTTGTTAGAAAAAAAACTTTTCCTTTACAAAAACCTGTAAATTCTGGAAGAATTTTATAATAAGATTTAAATAAGTAAATTAAACAACTGTTAAAAAGCAATGCATGACAAAACATTTTCCCCAGAAAATATTTAATATTTTTTGTGCATTGGCATATTAGATTCACAGGCATAGGGGAACCTTTATTTACTCATATAATAATCATAAATGTAGACAACAGTTAATTTTATTTTATGTTCTTATTACGTAATTTGTCTCTATATCCATTTTTTATAAACTGCTCTCTGTCTGTAACGTTTTCCATATACTCCTATATTTTCTCAATGTTAAACTGAGACTTGTGGGAAATAAAAATCTTATACAGTTGTTCTTGGTAGTAGTTACCTTCATTGGAGTGTGTAGTGTATTTACACTACCTGTCAAATGGAACATTAAACATTAAAAAGGATTTTGAAATGTTTTTGAAGTGCGCTCACCAAGACTGTGATATTTTCCTCAAATAACGGCAATTTAAAATAAAAGGTGGTATGGAATCTTTTTTATTTGAATATATATATAAATGTCATTTATTTCTGTAATAGCAAAGCTACAGTCATCGTTACTCTATTCTAATAAGCTGATTTAGTGCTCAAAAACATTTCTTGTATTGATGACTTTTATGATGATTTCATGCTGCTGATTCACAAATACTATTTTTGGTAAAAATGTGGGATTTGGGAAAATCATGAAATTATTTTTAATTCTCATGTATCGACCGCTATCATTCCTCTTCAAAATTAAGTTTTACTTCAATTTGCCATTTGACAGTTAATTTTAGTCATTGTTTGCAGCTGAATCACATGCTGGTACTTTGCACTTCAAAAAGTAAATAGAGGGACATAGTTTATCTCCCCTTTGAGATGTCACTTACCTGATAAATTTATTTTTCAAATTGCCATTCGAAGTGATAAATTATTGTTAAAGTTGTAGGTGGGTTGTATGGTTAAGAACATAATGCAAAATGTATGTTTCTCTCTCTCTCTGTGTTTTTATATAATTATACTTAGCATGCGGGTTTGACACATTTCTGTCATCTCTAAAATATGCCAGATCAAGTCCATTTAAGCAGGGATATTTACCCAAAAATTGAGTAGCTATATTTTGCTCCTCCAGTCATTGGGAACACAGCAATGTGTGTTTGGCTGCAGGAAGTAGCTTTAAGGGTATTTAAAAGTTGTTAATGCAGTTTTTAATTTGAACTATTATTAAACAGTTTGACTGAAAGTCCTAATAAGGTATTCTATCTTTGGAAATATTCTGTGACTGTGCTTGGCAGTGTAGCTAGGTGTAACTATAGCCTACCTTCTTTTCAGATGTAATGTTAGCCCATTGACATTTAATCACAGACACACACATTTACACAATGATTTA
>JAUMHE010000032.1:6242037-6267642 GCA_032359235.1 Enteromius mattozi | reverse complement strand
AGGGGAGGGGAGGGGAGGGGAGGAGAAAAAAAAAAAAAATACATGAAACCTAGTATACTGCACAAAAATAACAATCGGTCCCATATTTTTACAATGCAAAATCTAGCAAGGAACTACAAGGGTCATAACTTTGAGGACTTGAAAGCTAATGTGGCGAATGTTACATACCATTAAGGATGTCCTCAAATCCAATGGTGTCATCAGAACCTCTGAGGGTATCCAGGGCCAGATTTGAGCTTGGCAGAAAGGGCAAACGCTGAATCTAAAAGCAAGTAAGTGAAATGTAAAAATATGAAAGTCTTCCATAATGCATATAGGGTGTTTATGCCACTTGCTCACAATACCTGTCTAGCCGCTCTGTACTCCATCTGTAGTTTGAGTGGTGCATGGAGACCCTGGATGTTCCTTAGTGTGTTAAAATTCATCTTGTCCTGGTTGAGCTGAAACTGATTTCATATAATACTTTTATTTTAACATGTCCTTGTTACATTGTAATTATTTAATTAAGTATGGAACAAAATAAAAAAAAGCAGCATTATTATAGGATTAGGGTTAGCTGCTTGTATTGATGCTTAATTTACTGTTATAAATACAGTAAATGTAAAAACAGTTAAAATCTTTAACATCACAGAATGTTACTTGAAACCTACAATGCTTGTTGTCAAGCTTTTAATACACATTAATTCAGCTAATAGTATAAATAATAATGCGAATTATTCATGTTTGCATATTTTTATTGTTTTTAATGTATATGTTTTGTGTCCCCACATATTTTAGCATGAGCATCATCATTTATACAAATAATATTCTGTATATATCATGTAGGATCCGCCCAAATCTAGTAGCCAATTTTAAATGGTATGGCAATCCTTTTTGGATTTCCTCAAGACTGAACTTAAAAGTGTATTACTATTTGTTGTCACTGTAACAGCTGAAATTATTCTTAACCGAATTGGATTTTACAGTTATGCTTTGTTTATGTTAAATGTCCCTGTCGGACCTGTAGTTGTTTTCTACTTTGTTGGGGTTGTTATGGTTATATTGTATTTTTTGGTTTGCTTTGTACTCTTTTAGGTTTGTATATCATGCAAAAAATTTACAAGAAATAAATAAAAAAGCCAAATCTTAGATTCTACTCACATTTTTCTCAGAAAGCTCCAATGGATGACTCGGTAGCAGCTCATTCTTCACACTTGAAAACCTATAATTGCAGGAAAATTAAGGATTTAGAATAAATAAATTAGCCAGGAACAATCATTTACAGGTTTATATGACCAGAACATACCCTCTGCGTAGAGAGTCCTGAACCCCATAAGGACCAGCCTGTGGACACAGACCTGTCACAGGAACACTGTCCTTCAGCTGAGAACGCAGGCCACGAGTATTCTGCAGAAAACACATAGCATTTCAAAAATGTACACGAAAGATGAGCTTAAAAAAGTGTGAATGAAAGTATAACCCCGTTATATTAACATTTACAGCCCGTTTAGGTAAGACTACAAACTGAAAGTAAGGCCATGACGCATCACAATTCATTTAGAAGCTAAAAACTTAGTAACAAAACCAATTCTGATATGTATAAATTTCTGTCGCGGAAAATAATAAAACATGGAGGCATCAAAGTGCAAATTGACTAATTATTTTATCCTGGAATATAAATAAACACGAGCTGTTGTGCTATGCTACGTTAGCTAACTTAGCTAATTACCGGCACAGCACAAATGAGTACTTTATTAACGCTAAACGCACGCTTTACACTGTACGAAGAGCAGAAAATTAACACACACCACCACCCTATAAATTGCGACAAAAAGAAAAGAAAGCACTAGTTAATAAACTGGAGCTCTACACTACCATCTTCAAGCGAGGTTCGTCTTTACGATCAGCATAAAATTACTTCCGGTCAATAACGGAAATACTGTTATCATGTGATCACGACGTATGAAATGTTTTTGGTCTATGTTTATTGTTAAAAATGTTATGTTAATATTAATGACAACATATACCTTCTACGGGGATGTTTAGTTAAAAAAAATACTAGCAGAAATTACCCATATTCATTGCGCTGACTCTCAGGTAAGTTTGAGTAGGTATCTGCGTAGCTGTGAGTCGTGGAAGGGGGTATAGCTCAGTGGTAGAGCATTTGACTGCAGATCAAGAGGTCCCCGGTTCAAATCCGGGTGCCCCCTCAAAAAGGTTTTTTTTTTGTCTTATGTCCTGGAATGATAATCATTGCGTATGTAATATATTTTCGACAATAAATGATACACACAAAGAAAAACAGAGAAAAAGACACAAAGAGCTGTGCCAAGTGGCGCTTGCACGAGTGTTTCGAGAGCTGCCCGCGAGTATTTCAGCAGTCATTATTAGTGTGTCCAGTAACCTACTTCTATCGATTGAATTAATCAATTGAACTGTGTTGGTGGTTCTTTCTTTTCAACCAGACTCAGTTGGCCAAAAGAATCGAATTGGTTCGGACCGCTCTCTCACTGAATCATCTGAAGCAACTTACTTGGACCCATAAAACGAACAGCACTGTATGGATTGGTGATGGGAATTTCTTTTTTTTTTTTGGAGTCAGATCATTTGTCTCAGCTCGGCAACAAGAACCGGCTCTTTCAGCTCGTAAAACAGCTCTTTATAGTTCAGCCATATTTAGCAACGTTTTTACCTGCTATGACTGGTAGCCTATGTGTACACAGATATAATTTAAATTATTCAAAGTAATTAGGCTACACTAAACCTTTCCCAAATTACATTATTAAAATTTCCATTATTAGCCTACATTATGTTTTGGAATGAAAACCAAGAGCCGACTCGTTCTCGAACGGCACGTCGCATAAAAACAAATGAATATTCATCCACAAGTTTAAACAACATGCTGATTTTTCACAGGTAACGTTAAGGAAAGCTTTGAAGAAATGCAGCGTTGTGCGAACAAGCAACTATTTGCAAAGTTGTTGTTTAGTTTTTTTGCTCGCGATGTCTTGAACATGCGCTAGAATGATGTTTGACCATTTCCGTTGCTTCCTCGCCCCTCAGTTGTTATTTTTGGCCTTTTTTTCAGCTTTAAAATGTTTCTGATCTTCTTTCTGCTCGAATGTGCCGTTGGTTTCAAGTCTTAGAATTGCCAAATATTGTGTGAATGCTAGACATACTCAAGAAAGACAAATACAATTTCTCACAGTTTATTATCAAAAGTTTTAACTTTTTTTCTTTTCTCATCTGTAGCTAAATAAAACCTCACTAACATCCATTTTCTCAGAGAAATGTTAACCAAAGTCAGACATGTGGTAATTAGGCAGTGTAATAATTAATCTATTTGCATTTTAAATTGTTCATTTTAAATGTTGTTAAATTGTGTAAGAAGTGAACTCAGGAAACAGAGGTGTTTGAGGTGTAGCTTCCGAGTGAAAAAAAAACCCATTTAACAAATTCTGCTGTGCAATAGGTCAACTGAAAACGTCTTGGGTTATTTCCTTCTTTCTGCAACTCACCCACACATTCTTGGCACTTTGCTGTGCAAGTGAAAATTCTATCATATACATTCATGTTTCACTGAATGTATCTGAACCTTAAGATAATGCAAATTATCCTAACATTTTTGCTGATACCAGGAACAATGTTTCAGGATACTCCAGGTAAGACTTTAATTTGACTCAATGCATGCATATTTGACACCTTGCTTTTTCACAACAGCTAAAAAACAAACAATGTCATTTTTAAAGGCAACATACATTTTTTTATAATGCAATTCTTGTTTAATTGTTTTCTGCCATTGAAGAAAATACAACAGTTATGAACAGTTGCTCAGGTAGAGATCCTCTCATCAGTATTTCTATAGTACTGTGGCTTGGTGTCATTGCGTCTGTGTTCTTTCTTTGCTTGTTTTGGAGGCACATTCATCTCAAAGCGAGGTATTATTATTTGTTTTAGCTACATAATAATTAAAAAATCTACTCATATAAAGATGTTTCAGTATTTGCATATCAACTTCATTTTGCAGTGTACACAATTCAGAGATGGAAGAGAACAATATATGTTCTGAAAAACCTACTGATCATACATTTAAAAAAGGCAAGCAACAAATAAGTAAATTCATGATGGTCACAAAAAGTCCTTTTAAATGCGCCATTTAACGCTGCATGTTGAAAAACAGCTTTTTAAATGTCTTTTAAGTTATAAAATGTATTTTTTGTGATGCATTCTAAGCGATTGTTTTATTTGTTACAGAGCTTGAACAGAGCGAAACAGATAACTATGAATCTCTTAAAAAAAACAGAAATGAGGGTAAGCGCACACAATCTGAGATAAATTATCTTATAGAGCGACATACAAAGATATGCTGTTTATCTGGGATGCATTTTGTGAATTTGCATCTGCACACTGATATCAAATCTCCCTTAACATCAAAGACAAGAGAAACCAAAGGCCTTTAACACTTTCATCAGCCTTCAGTTTGTTTCCTGAGAAAGTTGCCACTCTATATGTATTTAAAATTATGCTGTTTTGTAGTAAATGTCTGATATTTAAAACATTATTTCTCCATTTTAAAGATATCTATGAGAGCCTGGACACAAACCGAGAGGAGCCCATCTCAATAAATGAGGATTCTACCTGCGCCAAAGACATTTAACTTGAAAGAACACAATGGAGTAATACACATAATAGCATAGGCCTATATTTGCTTGTTCTGGACACTTTCCCCCTCGACAAAAGAAGGAGAAGAGGGATCTGATATGAAGTGTATAAGACAATGACACACAAATAAATGACAACAGAGCCAGAGATTCGAGCAGTTTAATGTCCCAACACATTCCACCAAATGGTGGATTCGGGTTGGCATGTCATTCTGATTAATAACAACAATAATAACAAACACAAAGAATAATACAAAACCATTTACATGACATCCTATTTTGTGCTGAAATACTGCAAATATATAGAGAAAGATTTCTTTACAGAGAGTATAAATAGGAGAAAATTAAGAAACACAAGGTGCTACATGACCATTAACTAAAACTATCAGTCAAACTTTCTTCTAAAGGCTTCTCGTCAATGATCTTACATGCTGAAGAGTCGTCCGCTTCTATACTTCCCCCTTTGTTTTAGCATTAAGGAGACCTGAGTTTATTTGTGATATAATACATGTTTTTTTTTTAAGTAAGTAAGGGAAGGGAAGGAGCAGTTGCATATATTAGATATAGCATCACATAATTTCCTTCAGTGGCATTCTTGTGGGTGCTTAAGTGCCTGTGGGCATCTCAGATCAACATGCACTGAGGTTGAGTGCTTTGAAAAAGCTTATTACATTCAAATGAATGCGAATATATGGGCACAGTTTTTCCTGTGGGTTCTTCATCATCAAGATCTGCACTGCATTTGGGAGTAAATCACATGTTCTGTATGTTTTTAAGGTGTAGTCACATAAGTGAAATTTCACAGGCAAAAAAGGACTATTGTATATTTTCAAAAGTGTAGCAATACATACAAGCTTCCCCGATCTTGCGAAAGTGCGTATAAATAGTATGCCAAATAAAACAACAACAAAATATGGGGCGCCATTTGTAATGTTAAAGGTGTAAGAAAAACTGGTCAGATTTTGTCAAATTTAACTAAAAAAACTAATAATTTGGTGCAGGATTTACAGATAAGCTTTATTTATTTATTATTTTTAAATGTTAAATAAAATCTTCATTTTAAATCTATATATATATATATATATATATATATATAATTTATTTAAATACATATATTTAAATATTTATTTAAAGTATATAATTTTAAATGTCAAATCTAAATGTTGAGCTAAATGTTTAGAGAACATGCTAATTTTTACGGTGTGGCTGAATGACGGGCAACAGGCTGTTATGCAAATTATGACACCATTGACACAATCTCTTGCCTTATGCGCTGTTTTTCCTCTTCCCTTTCTCTCAAAAAGCAAGAAAATTAAAATTAAGATTTAGATTTAGATTTTTCAAAATAATAAATAAATAAAGCTTATTTAGGTAAATCTTGCAAAAAATTATTTGTTGTTTAGTTAAATCTGACAAAATCTGACCAGTTTTTTTTTACACCTTTAATTTTACAAACGGCGCCCCATAACAAAACGACTTTGGTGTGATGGTGGGGTGCGTATCATATGTACGCGAAAACTGCTTATAATATGCACGCTAACAAATTTCGTATCACATGCACTCAAAAACTGTATTATATGCATGCCAAACACGTGCGTGTCATGTATGTCAAAGTCCATTTTTACTTATTTGTGCCATGAGTTTTCGTTTTCATTTGGCGCACAATTTACACGCATTTTCATGAGACCGGGCTCATAAAGCTCACACAAAAGTCACTCTCCAACCAAGTAGCTTTCTATTAGTAAACGCAGCGAATCCACGTGACAAATTTGAACGCTTTTAACCCTTACACAAAATTCACAGGATTCTTATTCTTATAAGTAGCTTTTGAAAATTTGCACAAATGTGACTGCACCTTAACTGTGTTTTTTAAAATATTTTTTTTCTGAATTATCCAAGTAGGCCTAGATACTTCGCTAGTTTTCAAAGCTCCTTCACACTTTTGTTCTCAAGTAGCCTACCCAAGCGAAGCCTCGAATTTCCAAGCATGTGCAAAATCATGCAACTGTGGCACTAAACTGAGGACTCCACACACCGGAAGGATTATAACAAGCAATGTCTCTGTTTGGGGTCACTGATATCTCCTCATCTGCATTTCTGAGCTCACAATAGAAACAATGTTAGTGATACAAGCAGGGTCTATCTAAAGCACGATTCTTGCACTGATAGCACTATGTTATTGAGGTCTGTTTGTTGTGTGTGAAAATTGCTCTGTTTGCTCAAGATGGAGTAACAACCTTGAATATTCTGAGCTTCAGTTGATTTTAAAGATGTATTAGAACAGCAAACATCATCCTTTTTCACAAACGGTTTACTGTTATTATATACGGATACTCCTAATAGGTTTGAAGCTAAATAAATGTGACCTAAACAGAAAATCTCTACCCTCTACTAGTCATATAAGAATTAGGTCACTGACTGTACATCAATACTTGTAATCAAAATATTTCACACATTTCGATTCAACTGCTATATCTTATTGCACGACATACTGTTGGTCGCAGAAATTTTAGGTGTTGATATGATTAATTTCTGATATAATTGCTTAGCCAATGAAAAAAGTTTAAAGCAGAATCAACCGTTGTGTCTCTGAGCAACACACAGTTGAGTCAATGATTCAACGATTTAAGCAGAAAGTATACTTTTCCACATTCTGCTTCAGTTCATGGAGAGTCAACATTACATAATTTTCGTCATTAAAGGGTTATCTCACCCAAAAATTCTGTCATTATTACTCACTCTCATGTCCTTTCAAACCCATAAGACCTTTATTGATTAAATCCAAGAGCTCTCAGACCCTCCGTAGATAGCAACACAACTGCAATGTTCCCAGGTCCAGAAACGTAGCAAAAACATCGGTAAAATAGTCCATGTGACATCAGGGGTTCAACCATAATTTTACAAAGCTACAAGAATACTTTTTATGTTCCAAAAAATACATAAATAAACGGCTTTATTCAACAATTCTTCTCATCCCGTCTGCAGAATTAATGAAAAATATCTTAATTTGTGTTCTTACAGGTTTGGAACGACATGAGGTTGATTAATTAATGACAACATTTTCATTTTTGGGTATCCCTTTAACACAGTCCACTGATGTTCACATACAGGTTGTTTGCATTAAGTTATGCGCCAGCAATAGCACATGTGCAGGACAGAGAAGAGCTTGAAAAGTAAAGGTGAGGTGACAGCCCATACATTTTCCATGTTCCATTTACTCCATCTCGTGCAAAGATGAATGTGCTTTCAAAGTATCACAAAGGATGTATTCGGACATTGTTGGGACATGTTTCAAGCGCTCAAATCACTTGCCCATGTGGTGATGTCTGTGCACAAGTCTGTACAGACCCAATCATTGGGTAGCACCTGAATGTTGTTCACAAACATCAGCTGACAGTGTTAAAGAAAACTTACATCACACAGAGTGTCCACGAGCTGAACTGTAATGTGGTCAGCAGAAGTTTACTAGATTCATAAAGACTCATCACTTGTCACCACTATGTATTGTAACCTTCAGAAAGAGTCAAAGAAAAATCCCCACTGCTAATATATAGACGGACAGTCTGTCTTGGAACAAACAGACAAGCGAAGTGATACAAAGTCCCAGAGAATTTGAAATTTGTAATTCACACTGCACTGACAGACGTCGACCAATGAGACAATCCCTGTCTGTCTGTGCCGTGTAAATAAGCCTTTTACCAATCACATTTGAGGACTGTTATATAACAGCGTTTAAATTTCAGAGCGTTTGGAGTTCTGTCAGTTTTGGAATGTGAGAGCACAGCACCTCAATGTAATTTAAACACTGTTCTGCACACCTACATTCAGATATGTCAGTCCTCAAAAACACTCTTATTAAGGGCAATTAGGTGGGTTGTTGTTTTTATTTGTGAGGTCATACTGGGGAAATTGAGTTGGATTTTTCTAAAAATGCCAGAGGCAAAGGATACTCATATTTCTAAACATTTTAGGCTTCATGTTAATTCATTCATTTCATATCTCCTCAGATCCCCCTCCTCAAAGCCCCATCCACCTTCCCGAGCTGCTGTTGTTAGGGTGTGGGGACTGCAGAATGTTTATTTCGGAATGTCTCAAAAAATGCCAGCATGCCCTTTTTCACACTGGGAGAAGCCATTTTGGAAGGTGTGTGTCCTTGTTGTCGAGGTAGGAAGCTAGAGCTATCCATGGAGTTGGCTCGTTTGACTTTGGAGCCTGCCCGCCACATTTTGGACCTCACAGGAGGAGTTTGTGCAACCAAACACTTTTGGTATTGGACCTAAAGGGGGCGCCAGACATTTACAACAGAAACACTGTACTTTTATATATCAGTGCTATAAAACTATGAATGGTGTGTTTGTGATATTTGTATGGTGAAAGTCAATTGAATTAAAAGAATTGCCTCACCATGCATGCAGCCTGAACTGCCTCAGAGATGATTCCAGCATCGGGCTCACACCAGAACACATGGCATTCAAAGCGCTGGGTTCCTGCATCCACTATGACTGCAAAAGTGTGTGTGTCATGACCCACACCTAGGAAAGTCAAGTAACGTACTTGGCATTCCCAAAATGGGTCATCTCCATCCTGAAATAAAGCAAATGGGACAGAGGTGAAACACAGAAAGACTGTTTATATAACAAAAAAAAAAAAAACATGCTATATATATATAGTGGATAATTATTTTATTAAATGAATTTTTAAAAGTATACAGCACTTGCCAGATCAAACATGACAGGGAATGTAGCATACTTTACTGTCTGAAATGCATTGTTTCTTACATGCTTTTGCATGCTATATTAAACATCAGTGAAAGAAACCCACATGTCCAAAGAGTATATAAAGGGGTAAAAATATATACAAAATAATGCATTGTACACACAAAAATACAATATACAATACAAACTGTGCAGTATGCAGTAGGCTAGTATTCCGTAAGTATAGCCTGTTAGTACTCAATTGGAGTTCACTAAAAAGTCAGTCAGTTTGTACATAAAAGTCAGTTAGTAGATATTCTCACCTCTCCTCTCCATAAGGACAGAACTGTATCTGATACATGGATGACTATCGGCTCCCACTCATCTCTGTCTCTGGAGTGCATGATGCTCTCAATAGCTCTGTTCAACACTTCCATTCCTGTCAGCAAATATACAAAAATGATCACAAACCTATACAATACATCACTACAAGAGTCATATTTGAAGGCCATTACTTTCTTAAACATTTAAACTAGGATTTCAGATCTCTATACATTAGCCACAAAAATAACTATATAATAAATAATTATACTGGTTTAAAACATGGTTTTAAATATTAATCTTTAATAGCCAGTCTTCAGTGTGAAAGTCTTAACTTCATAAACCATTCGATACTGGTTCAATTTAGATCCATGATCTGTTGTACTCATATCTGGCACTTTTTATATGTGACATTTTTATTCAAACTTGAGTGTCAGGATACTACCATTTGTCTAACATTAAGCATTTGGTCCTAGTTTGTAAACTCAGCAAATACACATTCATATAGTGTAATGTGTTTATTAGGTATCTGAATGGCCCAAAACTCACTCACCCATTGCTCTGGACACAGGCAGGTTTCCAACGTACTCCACCTCAAACTTCTGCACCCTTTGCCTCACTGCTTCCAGGAAGTCAACTGGAAAGCATTTAAACACATCAAGTCTCATGAAAGAATCCAACAGTAGAATCAACCAACCATTCGGGTTTAACATGCTGACTGCTCAAAAAGACTGCAGAGGTCATATACCCTGGCGAGGCAAGTCCTCTGGGGAGATACTCTCCATGGTGAGAGAACGGGCCATAGAGGGCTGCAGTGCTGCCTTCTCTGCCATCATCTGTGGAAACAGACCAATCACAATAAACACTGTAATCCACTGACTTTGAAATCTGGCCTTTTTTAATTATGAAATTATGTTAAATATGAGCATAATTAGGATTGTGTGATCTTACCTTGGAGCACATCTCATGCAGGGCAGACGCAATGGTCTTGGCTGGAGCGTTGCAGCGAAACACATGGCACTTGAGCATGCAGGTGTCTTTATCACTGGCCACAAAGGCAAAGTCCCTACAGAGGACCAGGAGACTGGAGTAAATACTCATCACAGTCACTTATTCACACAGTGCTTATTCTAATAGCCTGGTAGAAACACTAAACCTACGCACACATAAAAACCACACAAAAATTGTAAAAACATAATCTGCCACATGAATGCATTTATGGTCATGAAAAAGATGGTTAAGGAAGAAAAATGTTTTTTTTTATACATAATCTTTGGTATCATTTTTAAGGCCTTTACTGTCACTTTAGATCAATTTAATGTACTGTATACTTGCTGAATAAAATCATTTATTTAAAAAGCTGTAACAATCCTCAAACTTTTAAACAGTAGTGCATACTGTATATAATATTCTGTATAACATAATTAAATTTTTATTTTGACACTTAAACTAAAATGTGGCACCATGATGATTCAGTTGCATTTGACTTTGCCATAAGCATGCTGAAAGGCCACAGAAGTGAGCAGCCCTTCTAAGAATAGGGCTGTAAAACGCTAAAATAAAATAGGACAAAAACCACTGCAAGCTGGAAATGACATTGGCCAGCTGGGTATTTACAAAGTGACGCTAAACCATCTCTAATCTCTCAACCTATCTTGTTATTCACTAAATCTCTTCACATTAACCTTAGAGGGTCTCTTTTAGCTGACTGTACTCGCTAGTATCAGATGTCAATGTTCTATAAATACAGATCGATCTGCATTTCTGGGCAGTATGATTTTCCAAAATGCAACGCAGTGATGCAGGCCTGCCAATTCTTCAGCTAATGCTGCGTGCAGCCTCCATCAAAGAGAATATTTCATTCATGAATATTACATTGGAGAAATATAGAGCAGTGGTGCTTCATATGGCATGTGGCTCAAGCTCACACAGCATACCAATGCTCGTGAAATCCAACACTCGTTTACTCTCAATTTTTAAGAGAGAACATGCAAGTCAAATGGAATAAAAAATTAATTTGTCTGGGCAGTAAAAAGAAAAACCTTCATTGTGTGATTACATAGTTATTGTACCAGCCCATGCAGATCTCAGTAATGAAAGAGTCCAGGGTTCCATACTCACACTTAGCTGGAGCTATTTAGACTGAAAGGGTCTATTTTTGGATCTGGATCTGAACACATTGTCACAATATAAATAAGGTTAAAATGTCTCTCATCTAGCAAAGGCTATCTCTTATTGGCACATGCCAACATGTTCTACTGATGGTCCTACAAACTATTGAACCCCTTCCCCCCATGTCCAAACAATGTAAATAAATTCTTCAAATTAGGCTTTTTTTTGGTCAATCCTGGAAGAATCATCTGCATTTATTGTTTGTTTGAACATAGGGGAAGGCATTTCTTAAAACATGCAGAGTAAAGCAATACTAGAGTCAAAAACTTGTATTTTATGATATTTTTTGCATTTAGTACTTCAGTATCATTCATTGATACTTCAGTCAATGAAAAAACAATCGAACTTTATGACATTTTTTACATTTAGTACAAATTACACAACCTGAGATGAAGCATGGCGGTAAAGGAGCGAAAGAAAACATGGCTAAGGAGCGCTACTATACTCATAGACCACAATGGAACCCAGACATGTTTTCTAGATCTAGTTGAAAAAGAAAAAAGTGCAGTTATTACCTGTCTCTGTTTTCACGAGTGGCGGTTTCAAAAGAAAAGGGAAAAAAGGTTAATAATAGTTAAAATAATGCAAAAACGCGAGAAACGTTTTCGCGAGCTCAAGACTGTTGTGAAAAAGAAGTGCGCTTAGCATACTTTTAAAAAGAGTACTTGTAAAGAAATAATATATTTAAAGTAATAGTACGCCCAAAAATGTAAATTCTGTCATAATTTACTCACTCTCCTGTCTTTCCTTCATTCTGAACACAAAAGAAGATATTTTGAAGAATGCTGGTAACTAGTTTCCCACTGACTTCAATGTGTATACAAGTTTAGATATTGGTACAAGATGAGAGAATTTACATTTTTGTGTGGACTATCCTTTTAAGTGGTTATTTCATTATTATTATATTATCTGCAAGTACACTTTCAGGATTTGAAGTACACTACAAGTGCACATTCAATACAATTACAGTAAGTACACTTGTTTTTCACAAAGGGGAGCAACTCTACTCTACAACCAGTTACAGCTTTTAACAACACACAAATCAAAAACAAAAGCAACACATTTGAAGCAAAATATGTCATGTTATAGCTTGGATTGCAAATATTCACCTTCAGTATCTCTGTGTTTTATAGGAAAGCCAAAACTAAATTCAAAATAGCTACACTGTGCTTCACTGTAGCTGTAAAAAACAACTTTTCATTTTCAAAGACCTGTCACTGCCCGTCACTGAATGAGGAAATATCACTGAATTGAAGGGGTTTATTGGCCATTTGTCATTTTCCAGGCTTATAAATATTCTGTTAGCCTATAGTAAACACAGTCTCTGCAGAAATCCAGATTTAATCTATAAAACCATTGGAAATGGGAAAAACTGAGGAATTTTAGACCCGGAAATAGAACAAGTACAAAAGTCAGCCTACCTGCCATTGTTGCAGCCCACCCCCCATACACGGATGTTGATTATGGGCTGACAATGGATGAGGCTGCGGTCCACAGGGTCCATGAGACTTAGAGTGTCCTTCTTGAGGACCATCATCATATCCTGACCCTGAACACACACACGCATGCTTTAAATAGATACCATAACCTTCTGTAAGAGTTAAGCTACCTGCGCTAAACTGAGGTAATATAACATAATTCAAATTGGATCGTGGAATAGTGCATAAACTTTATGAAACTTTACAATGGGTAACAGACCAAAATATACTAGCAAACATACTAGCAACAATGTCTTGGGCTGTTACAGAGCTAGCAGATTAGTACTGCTATTACGCATGTCTGAATTAATCCAGTGGACCTCCAAAGACACTGGTGGGTCCCAGCTAACACATCTCATCTATTCTAAGTCACGTGTATGAGCCCAGGCTGTTCTCACCTCTCCCCAGGCGCCCACTGCGTCCCGGCCCTCTGCTTTGCTGTGAGAGAGCTGCTGGATGCAGTTGTTCACCGCCAGACTACTTTTGCCAGGGGTAAGTTCCTCCTCAGGGATCTCAACCCAGCCCAGCGAGCGCACAGCAAAACACTGAAAGACAAATGCAGAGTTTTTCTGAAGAGCATTTATACAATATAAGGCAAAAATAAGTTGACAGTTGATAAAAAAAAGACTTCCCACTCTATGGCTAAACCTACAGTACGTAAAAATAAAACATGTAAGCTGTAAGGTATATTGTAAGATTTAAATTGACAGTTTGATACACAGTCACAACTGTAAGAGATCAAGTTGCAAATGTGAGAAACGTCACACTGCAATATAAAGTCATAGTTATAAGAAATACATTTGCAATTACGAGAAACAATAAACAAAGACACAATACAAGAAGTAGTCATATTGCAATATTTAAAATTACAGCTGTGAATATAAAGTCTCATTTGTGAAATACATAGTCAACAAAATTACAAGACAGTCGAAATTACAGGAAATAGTGATATTTAAAGCCACAACTGTAAAATATGTCATATAGTTATACAATTACAAGAAATAAAGTTGAAATTACAAAAAAATGTCACAACTGCAAAATAAAGTCACAACAAAGACACAAACAAGAAATACACAATTACAAAAAAAAAAAAAGTCATATTGCAATATTTAAAGCCACAACAGTAAAATATAAAGCCTCAGTTGTGAGATATTTAGTCATGAATTATAAGAAATAAACTTACAATTACAAGAAATTAAATCATGTTGTGATATTTAAAGTCACAGCTAAAATTGTGAGAAATGATTTAACAACTATAAGAAATAATGTTTTTGTTTGTTAATCTGAATTGGAGAGAACTTTCTATACCAAACTCTTTAATTAGAAGGGTGGCGTCTGCAATTCATGTTGACATTCTGGACAACATCCATTTAGATGTTTCATACTGTCGTACCTAAATATTTTTTAGCAAGCAAGTAGTCATTTAGCAGATGTTTTAATCAAATGTGACTCACATTACACATATTACAGCAACAAGCCCCTGGAAGCATTCTGGGCTTAAATTTCTATGGGCACGTTGATAATTGTTCATGGCTCACTCCTAGGGATCAAACTAGCATGCTAACGCTTACTAGCCTGGTGACTGATGGAGGGCGAAATGTTTTGTACAAAGTATATATCCATGACCCAGCCTACTAAGATCATTTTACACAGACTCAATAAAGCTGTGTCTTAAAATTGCATCTCTTGTGCATTTAGAGGTCGTAGCCCTCCACCACCACCTTGTATATACACTCCACCAACACACACGCACATATACACCCTACTGCAGCACTAAACATGCCCTGATTGATTTTCCTTTCCAACTCTGACCTTTCACCCTCAGTGTTTACCTCAGGATGTGCTCTACATTTCTTTTCGGTGTGATATTTGTGGGGCACAGTGACTAATAGCAGAGAAAATAGTAATAAATTTTACATGTTGAACAGTGTTAGGGCAGCACACAGTAACATTCTACCTTGGAGTCGGGATCCATGTTGGCACAGAAATACTCTTCCTGCCACGAGGGCCTGAAGCAGAGCAAGAGAGCACATCATTATGATAATGACTCATAATTAAATACTGGGCTCATTTGAGCAGAAAAAAATAAACAGGAATACAAATGAAGTCCTGAGATGCTGAACACTTGGTTATTTTTCTCTTTGGTGTTCTATTGAAAGCACTTTCATTTATGCTCTAGAAAAGGCTATTCAGACGTCTGGGGTAGTTTGTCCTGTAAACAAGAAACAGCTCCTATAATTATCACTCTCAGTATTGTGCATAGTTTCTTATGAACAAGTAACAGCATTTTGCACATACTTCCTCCCTATAATAAACAGTGGTATTGGAGAGGAAAATTATATAGTATAGAGCTACAAAATGAAAAGCCCTAGACTGGGTATTTGTCTTGAAATAAAGTAATAAAATTAAAACCAATAATTACATTCAAAAGAATATTATTTTAAATGTTAGTATCTATTGACAACACTTTCTTTTTTCTCATGAGAAACAAGTAAAAAGTAAATAAATAATCATTTATTAAAGCTAAATAGTGCATTAAACTGAAAAACAAATTAAGCTAAATAAGTAATTTAACTGAATATGAAATGATTCATTTTTTATTCTTCTCAAGTATACAAACAGTGCAACATACACTGAGGACAGAACCTTAATGTGCCAGAATCTAACGTTGCCCTCTGCCATGTTATGATGCCTCAAGGTGCTGACAAAATAAGTGAAGGTAATTGCATTCTCTGTAGCTGTCAACAATTCCCAAACAACTTAGCAGCAGCCAATCTCAGCTCTCCAAACAAATTCAGTAGAAAGGTCAGTCAATGACAAAACTGACACTTAATAAGGGCACGTTTCAGCCTGTTAAATTAATGTGTGTACAGTATTTTGTCCTTCACTGGTAAAGAGCCCGTTTAGCACCACAAAGTGAAGAAAAACTCTTCAATGTTCTCAATTCCCCAGGTGAGTGCTCGCTTTTGTTCCAGCATTAGTGTGACTGGGGCCTCAAGGCCTGATATCAGAGTGTCCATCTTACAGTTGTACAGGCCACACCTGACTAGCTGTCTAAAGCAGGGCTGCTTTCATCATTTCCACTAGCAGCCAATGGAGACAACATCTGTTCAAAGAACTTCAGGTGTGTAATATCACCTTCAGGTATAAGAATGTGTTTGTTCAAATAAATGTCTTCTGGCTTCATTAGAGGATTAAACAAAAGGGAAAAGGAGAGAATTTTTTTTTTTTTTACATTTCCAGCACAAGAAGGAGAATTTGGCTTAGCTTGTGTGTCTGGCTGCTAAGCTGTGCCAGAGTTTAATTTACATCAAGGATGCAAACTGACAATGCATGGGTAATGTGTTACTACACCCAGCACATTAAAACAATTGCAACAAATTAGTAGGAGACACATTTATACCAAATTATTTTCTGGCTGTTGACACATTTTAACAAAATTGTTCAGCAGTATAGAACTTTTTTTTTTTTAATTTCATTAAATATGTGGAAACTGTGTATTACTTAATTTTGGTTAAACATGATGATGTGGTTAAAAACTAACCACTGAACTGTGTAACTAAGAAAACTTAGAGGTTTCTTTTTCATACTTCCATTTTTCTACTTTGTCAGCTTCACCTCAGATATTTCTCCTTAATTTCCTCATAGGAGACATAAAAATGGACATGAATGAGACTGTTGACATATAAAATGGTTAATTACTGGGGTATTTTTTTACAAGAAAAATCTGAGAAGCAGGAGATTCAAGTAAAAATTGCTGTCCATTTAATATTATGGAAGCCCATTTCTACCATGTAAGAAAATAATCATAATTTGGTATAATTATGACAAGCTATGATTTTAATAGATATTATTTCGACATAAGTCTTAATTATGTTTTTAAAAGTTGAAATTATGACATACCAAGTTTAAATTTTGACAAAAAACTAGAAATTTTTTTTTTTTTGAAAGCTGTTATAATGACATACTCATATAAATCATAGTTTAAAAAGTCAATTTCAACCTAGCATGTCATAATTTTGACTTGCTATTTCAAGTGTTACCATTGCAGTGGGTAAGTAAGTCAAATAAAGTGTTTATATCCATAATAAAACGTGTAAGGGATATTTTATTATGGATCTCATCTAATTGGTTATTGATATTGTTTTAAATTAATTATAATCAAAAAATGTCCGATATAGCAATCTACAGTCTCTCTGTTCTCACATAATAAAATATTTTAACTCAGAAATCAAGATGTTGTGTTATAAGTGGAATGTTTTACAGACAGTCATTATCCTGGAACAACATTCTGATCTATTGAACCTGGAATATTTCTAAAGGCCCGTTCACACCAAGCACAATAACTATAACTATAGATTGTCCACACCACAACAATAATGCTAAAGGCACAGATAAACGATATTGTGACAATCACTTTCAGAACAATTTTTTCTAGCTGATGAACAACACAAAAATTGACAGTCAATCAGAATCCATCCTGCTTTTAATGAGCTCGAAAATTTAAAGCAGCAGATGCGCATGCGTTGAGAAACAGACGATATTGTCTGCTGGCGTGGATGCTACCTTTATAGTTATCTTCTTTGGGGTGAACAGGGCTTAAAAATAAGAAAATAGCTAATTACAAGTCCATGATCCTAATCCTAATAAGATTTTATTCCAACAAGGATGTTGATGTAAGGAAGTTACTTCACACACTTTGCTTTAAAAGTTTTAATGTTTAGCTTCAGAGATATATATGGAGCATGTCCTCAGCTGTACAGTCTTCAGTGCAGGTGTGATTCCCTCACCTTTCACTCAGAGAGGGCAGAGGGTTTTCAGTCAGTCTGCCTCTTGATTCCCGCCTGCCATCTGCTGCAGTCTGAATAAAAACAAGAGTATAGGGATGAGACAGCTGACAAAAACATACACAAAAACACACACACACACACACAGAGATCAGAGTTTCTCACCTTGATCTGGCAGGCAGTGATGCCGTTAATGGCGTTTTGTTCCTCCTCTGCACTGTAGGAGGGGTGCTGCCACTGTGTTGTGCCCGTGGGCACGTGCCAGTAATAGGTGCCAGTGCTGTCACATATAGTGCGCCATCCTGGCGGCAGATCTGAGTCCAGCTCCAGACTCTGATCATTCCAGATGTTATCTGCACAGAGATTGGATTTCTGGATTAATCTGCATCTTAATAATATGTTATTAGCATTTCACATGCATGCTAACTTGGGGGCAGCACACACATTCTTGTAAATGTGCCATATTACAATTCCCACCAAGTAACACAGAGCCAGCCGCCTTTACACATACATACACACACACACACACTGAGATTCAGTGAGGCATACACACCCTGAGGTGAGGTCACCGGGCTCAGATCTACTCATGAGAGACAGACCAGGCCCTAATCTGCCCACATGACACAGCCTAAAATGAGGTCAAAACTAAAAGCAGCTCTCCCTTATTAAAAAGGACTGGACTAATGTTCATTTCCATTATCTTAAAAACGGCAGAATCTGCAAAATGTTAATTATTTTACCAAATAAGAGGGTTCATACAAAATATGTTTTATTTAGTACAGCCCTCAATATGACATTATACATAAAAGAGGTTTACATATACTCCAGAAAGCTAAATAATAGCCAATTTTATAAAAAGGACCCTGTTCAAAACTTTACATTTGCTTGATTCTTAATACTGTGTGTTGTTTTCTACATGATTTTTGTTTTGTGATAGTTGTTTATGAGTGCCTTGTTTATTCTTAACAGTTAAACCACCTAATATTCTTCAGAAAAATCCTCCAAGTCCTGCAAATACTTAGGTTTTTTTCAGTCTCTTATGCATATTTGAAGCCTTTCCAGCAGTTACTATGATTTTGAGATCCATCATCAGTTGTGGTGACCAGAAATTCACATTATGTTGAAATTATGTTATAACCATATAGTTCATGATGAATGAAAGTTCAACCACAGTCCATAAACTGTGTCCAAGTGTCATACAAACAAAGACAAACAATCATCAGAGTAACACATAAAAATAATGAAGAAAAGCCACACAGTGACCTCTGGAATTTAAACTGTACATTGTATAGGTCTTAATTAGTATATTGTATATTTATCTTTCTTACTTCCAAAGCATATGTTTTATAGTGCTCTACAGTAAAATTATATTTAACGTAATTTTAAACCTTAAAAGATTTTTTTTTTTCACTTTATATGGTAAGATAGCTTACTTGTCAGTTATTTCCTGTTAAAATGACAAAGTTTAAGCAGTTTTGTGTGAAAGTCATTCTGTCACATCTCCTGATGATTTAGAGCTTCGGACATAGGCATAGGGCTACTGGCAGAACAGCAAACAGGAAAGAGCAGCTGTGTCTGCTGAATTATATTTGCCTGAATTTATCTCTAGCCTGAGAGAATCATTTAACACAATGCATCTGGAGAGCCCTGTCTGTTCTCACAAATAACACAGTGCAGAAGGCTGGAGGGGATGTTTGGGGAGAAAACAACACTGTAAAAGTGTGTGTGTGTATGTGTGCGGTACAGAACTGGGTCAGTAGTGACACGAGATTGCTTGGGCACGAGTATAAGAGTTGCCTCTGACATTCAGTGACACAGCGAGACACAGAAAGACAGAGACAGAGAGTCTCATGGTGACATTTTACAAATGTAATTTCCCCATGAATTTTCATGTATTGCCTTAAAAAAAATAAATATTTTAATTGTTAATTTTTTAGAGGAAATTATTATAGTTTCTATACACTGGTCAGAATAGTTTTATGCGCACACATTAATGCATGAGTGAAACACACACACACATACATACTTTAAAAGCTACCTCTACATTTCAATTTATAACTAAACTTGCAATTTTAAAAGACTTTCTCTGACAAAAGTCCTCCACCATTTACTGTAAATTACATTCCGGCTACACTGTAAATATAAATAAATCAGAAAATCAGTAACATTTTATACATAAATTGTTTTTTTGTTCCCACTTTATATTAAGTGGCCTATTACATTGACCCTAACCCTAATCATTTGATACAATGCATGTATTTTGTACATACATGTTTTACGTTGTACTATATGTATTTTTATATGAAAATACCTATATGTAATTACATATGTAATACATTTCTGTACTTACATTTTTAATTACACTGTTGACCTATCCCTTACACCTTAAACCCACTATTAAACATAGCCATACTGTTAAATGTGTCCCTAGCCCTATTTTTTTATTTAAAAAAAGTAGTTAAGGCCACCTAATATAAAGTATAACCTTTGTGATCACCTTTACTAATTTCTTTGTATTTGTGTAATGATATTCAATGCTCATGTCTTTGCTGTTTTATTGTGGTCTAACTATTTAAGCCTGTGTGCAATATAGCAATGTTTTTTCTTTTAAATATTTGTGTCAAAATAAATTGCATATATGTAAATATCATTACTTTTTAGAACCTTTGAAATCCAAATTAATATCTAACACATCAATGCCTAATACCACATTTTGTGCATTTATACATACCTTTTTATTCTTCCTGACTAAAAGTATTACAATAAACTTTAACTAACTTAGTTAACATGAACTAACAATGAAAAATTATTCTAAAGCATTTGTTAATCACAGTATAATCTAGTAAATTGTGTGATACAAAACCTCCTGGTTTTCATCTAAAATGTCATAAATTGTGTTCTGAAAGCGAACTAAGCTTTTACGGGTTTGGAACGACATGGGAGTAAGTGAGTAATGACAAAATTTTCATTTTGGGGTGGAGTAACCCTAAATGCTAGTTAATACATTAAAGAAGGTTTACTAAGGAAGGGCACTGCAAAGTAAAAGTAAATAAAAAATAAAAAAAATAAAAATACTGACCCCAAACTTGTGAAGCTATAGTGTATAGTTAGTTTCTATGAGTGTGCAGTGTGTAGTGAGGTATTCACAGGACTGACAGAGTGCTGAGTGGATAAGAGATGGTATTACTCAGCTTTGCTTTCAAAAGATGTGAGAGTTTGGAGAGTCCCGTTAAAGCCACAATAATCTTACAACACAAAGGACTGCGGTTTTAACCTCTAAACCAATACCTCAAATGTGCTGAAGTCCAATTAAACTTGTCACAGTCTCAAGGCTTACTAATAATCTTTTTCAAAAGATGTAGTGTATTTAGCAGACATGACTGCCAGAAAGGTATTAAATAACTGGTCAGTATATATATATATATATATATATATATACATACACACACACACATATATATTTCCATTTTGAATGGGTGAGCTGTGTTCAAAGTCATCATAAAACATATTAAATTATATACATACATATTATAAATATATATGTCTTATATACTAAAAATCACTGTAACACATGGCCTCTTGTAAACTGTCTCCCTTTTTTACCCCAATCCTGAGTTGACAATAACCAATCCCAACAGTTTTCATAAGACCCACAAAAACTTTAAGAATAATATCCTTAACTGTATTGTTGTCTCAGCACACCCTTTATGTTTTTTTTTTATTTGATTCCATCATAGCAAAGGAGTATGGGTGTAAGTGTCTTTGTGAGTGTTTGTGTGTCTCCAGCCTTCTCCAGAGATCATCAATCATGTCCATATCGATCTCATTTCTTTCTCACAAGACGCCCCTCGCCTGCACTCCTGACAGGCCATAATAATCGCACTGTGTTGCCATGACATTTTTAGTGTTTCGGGCTGCTAGCTGTGCTGTCAGCTGGCTGAAATAAAACACAGGCAGAAAAAGGCTGAAGGAAGAAGAAAAGCTATTCTCAGGTTAATTCTGGTCCCCATTTAGGATGAACCTGAAATTATGTCTGCAGAGTGTCTGTGTTTGGAGCTGAAGGCAGTTTAACAACAGTGCAATGTGTGGCTGCATGTTCAAACACAGATGCAGTAATATAAGAATAAAAGGGTTGCATACAAAACATCTTTTATTCTGTCACCAATCTGCTTCAAATGATGCCCATGCTACCTACTGCATAATCTGCACACATCATATTACACTATTCATCATATAATTTACTATAGATGGATGAATCTTAAACGCAAGTCTGTGGTTTTAAGAAAAATTGTGGGTTATAAACTCATAAGAGAAACAACCTACAGTGAGAAACAACCTCACTTCCTGTAATTGTGGTATCACAGCTTTACGCACGTAGGTGGTACCGCAGTTCCCATCATGCACCCACTAACAACTCCAAGGCTATGTCATGAGGATGAAGCGATAACAACAGATTGAATGCTGAAAACAGCAGGGGGGTGGAGGGGTTGAGAAGAGGATGTTTGTGAATTATTGATGATCTCCTGAGAAAACCTCTACTGCCTGATAAGTCCCTATAGCAACTGTTATATAGGGACTGCGTTTGTTTGTGTATGTGTCCAATTTGGTGGGAGAAACCATCACTGTAAAGACAAAGTTTTAAATATGCTCATTATTTGGCACTCTGCATCTCAGAGTTTAATGTTTGAGCAGATTAGTACATTTCCTGCAAAGTTCTGTTTGGGTTTTCAGGCTATTGCTGTATATTTGGAATGGCATAAGGCATTCTGCACTGATGTGTACTGAATGGTTTTTAGCATGTTGTTTTGCAGTTATCAGGATGTTCTGGATGATTCCACGGATGATAGATGGCTTCTTACAAAAATATTGTCTCACATCCTCTATAGTATGAACAAAGCCACAGAAAAAAAATTGCACCTCTCCTTAAAAAGCTGCATAAGTTGGCGTTAAGCGATACTGAAGCTCGCAACTAATTACTGAAATCTAGTCGAACAGTAAAAATCTGGAAGATTACTTGAAGAGTAAAATGGGACACATTACTCAACACCCAATCTCTCAAGCACAAGAAGCACATGAAAGAAGAAGTGTGGGAATTCTCCACTGACAATCCCTCATTGCTTTTGATGCACTTGGTTGCCTCAGAAACCACTGCAAGTGGAGTCTAAAAACTCTTTGAATTGTGTCTTTTACCAGAGAACTTTCATGTGGCCAATCAGAACTCACCACTCCTGACTCCCATGAGCCACTGAAACAACTGTAATAAACGGCACCATCAATTGCAATCAATATTTTTTTCACCCTCTAGTTCAGTCTTTTAAAGTAAAGGGACAGTATGAGGTAAATACACATTACAAAGAAAGTGAGAGAGAGAGTACAGAAATGCACTTAGACTACTCTTGATCCCTGGTTAGGGTCGATCTTATCCCTGGTTTATAATAACCATTCTCCACTACAGGCTCATGGTGTGTCACATTAGCAAGATTGCGAAAATGTTTTTCAGACCAAAAAAGTCCATTGTGTATTATCAGTAAAGTAGTAACACAGTATATGAAATGCAGCTCACACAGATAAGTCACTTTCAAACCCAACAGCTTTTTTTGGTCATCATGGGGAATCTGTACTGTAACCCGTTGCGAAATCTGCATGTAGGTACTAAACATTTAGCGTAAAGCAATTGTATTGCTACATAAAAATAATTCTTTAAAAAGGGTTGCTCCACGACAAAAATGGAAATTTTGTCATAACTCACTTACCCCCATGTTGTTTCAAACACGTAAAAGCTTTGTTCGTCTTCGAAACACAATTTTAGATATTTTTTAAACCAAAAGGTTTGTGACTGTCCCATTGACTGCTAATTTACTGAACACTGTCAAGGCCCAGAAAAGTTAGAAAGCCATCATCAAAAATAGTCCATTTGTCATCAGTGGTTCAATCTGTTTGTTATGAAGCGACGATAATACTTTTTTGTATGCAAACAA
Organism: Enteromius mattozi; assembly: GCA_032359235.1. NCBI lineage: Eukaryota > Metazoa > Chordata > Actinopteri > Cypriniformes > Cyprinidae > Enteromius > Enteromius mattozi. The sequence continues at coordinate 6,243,572 of JAUMHE010000032.1, read as the reverse complement.
AATAAAAATAATGACTTTACTCAACAATTTATCCCCTCTGTGTCTCTCTGCATCACCATAGCGCCATTTTGGAAAGTATCTGCTGGACACAAACAGCATACCCTTTTCTGTGTCAGCTGCAACTCAATCTTTTTTCTTTGAGTACAAAAGTATTCTTGTCAATTCATAAAATGCAGATTTAACCACTGATGCAGATGGTCTTTTTTTTTTAATGATGTCCTTCATACTTTTCTGGGTCTTGAGAGTGTTTATTACTTTGGTAGCCAATGGGACAGTCACAAGCATCCTGGTTTTCATCCAAAATATCTTAAATCGTGTTACGAGGACAAACAAAGCTTTTACAGCTTTGGAACAACATGGGGGTAAGTGATTAATGACCAAATTTTCATTTTAGGGGGGAGTAATCCTTTAATGACAGACAACCAATTATAAACTAGTGTAAAAAGACTGAGAGGCACCACTGGGAGTAAAAGGGGAATATTGTAAAAAGTCAAGAAAAGGACAAAGCTCTATAACAGGCTTCACCAAATCTTACCCTGGAGGTCCAATGCACTGCAGAGTTTAGCTCCAACCCTGATAAAAAACTCACCTACCTGTGAGTTTCTAATGATCCTTATACACTGATTAACACGCACAGGTGAGTTTGATTAGGGTTAGATCCAAACTCTGCAGTGCATTGGACCTCCAGGGTAAGATTTGGTGAAGCCTGCTCTATAACATGTCCGGGTTTAAACTCTGTCGGGATAAAAAGAGAGAGAAAGAGAGAAGCAGAAAAAGATAATTGTAGCTACATCTGGAAAAAAATAATCCCAATGGCGTTATGTCAGTGATCAGATAATCCCAATTCCGTTATGTCCGTGTGAGGTCAGACTGGGAAGATTAAGACTCGAGGTGGATCTAAATGTCCATCTGGAACTTAATCCTTGGGCCTTCAATAAATCAAGAGGCAACACACAGCATTTCATTTAAGGCATTCTTATGAAGACATCCACACGTCCATGAGGCAGGCAGTATTTCACTAATTTAAAGTACAACAAAAGTGAAAACAGATTACGCAAATGCAATTGATTCCTGTACATCTACAGAGGCTCCTCTCATCAGCGTAAACTCAGCACCATTCAGCATTGTGTCTGAATGCCTTAGTGTCCATGCCTTTGCTTTTGGAGAAGCAATTCCATCATTCACTGTCTCTCGTACACAAACAACATACAAACACATTCTCACACACACACCTCCTCTCAGTGTGTTTAACAGAAGTTATTTTGAGAGCAATGACGTGGAGAGGATGCGGTGAGGACAGTTTCTGCCTTTCTACAGACACTGGGTACTTGATGCAGAAGGTGTCCTCTTTATTATAAACATGAAGATTTTAGGTTAACATTTACATGAACATAAAAGAAAAATGCTAATTTTATAGGCCCTGTAATATTTTATGCAAACACATCTTTCTGTAGTTATTTTTAAATCGTCCTATGGTGTGACATAAATTTAATAAAAAAAAAATATATATATATATATATATACATATATATATA
>JAUMHE010000032.1:6218142-6234788 GCA_032359235.1 Enteromius mattozi | reverse complement strand
GACTTTTTGTCAGATGGCTGACTTTGTGGCAAACTGTTTAAATTTTGCTGCTGCTGTTGTGATTAAGCTGGAGTGTTCTTCCAGTATATGACTTACTTTTTCTGGATTTGGTAGAGCCATAAAATCAGATGCTATGTGATCATATATATAGTGATCATAGATCAGCAGAAAGTGTTTCCACATCTCTCTGAGAGCGCAGTGAACACCGTCACTGTATTTTATTTATCTTACAGAAAACAAATGAATAAGTTACTCTGCATGTTTGTAAAAGTTAGTTTGCTCCATAAATGTGAGCTGGGTGCATTTTAATTATCTGTGTAGCCCTCATGACATACGTGACTGCGCTTGTGAATAGAGAATACAGGACGTACCAGAGATGGGAGACACTACAAGAAGAGATAGATAATGCGGGATTAGATAATGTGTGTAATGTTTTTCTTTCAAATCCTAAAATGTATATGCCTCTGCAACCTTGAGAATTGTGGAAAGAATGGTCTGTACTCTCATCGGATAGTGACCGATAACAAGATTGTACAAAGATAGTCTGTACAGAGATAGATTCGGGCGTTCTACAGGCATCTCTGCTTTAAAGTTACAGGGATTTGAATAAATCGGACACAGTGCACACAAGTAGTTAGTAATTAATTTTATTGCCCATTTTTATTAGCTATCCATCATCCAATTGCAGCAATCCTTCTATATATAACTTGTCACTCTTGATCCATTTTACATTCAAAATAAAAAGACATTAAAGGTTAGTTAAAAAAAGTAATAGTAAGCAATAGTACAATTCCATCAAGTGAAAGTTTTTCATAAAAGGTCAACACCGCTGAATCTACTATAGTCTGTAATAATTACCAGTACAATACAAAAAATTACCTTTACTTTCGATTTCCACTATCGTGACAGCAAAATATCTTAATCGACTGAATGAAGCTGTTTACCTCAAACGAAGCCATAAATGTGAAAGTAGAACTGTTAAGGTTAAAGATTCCAGAAAATGATATTTATATTTGAACTGATCTTTACTGCTCCTCTTCAGTGGCCGTCTTTTCCCAAAAGAGGCTCTGCCACCACTGCATCAGCTAAAATAAGAAACAGTGAAGATTGATTTATATTATTGTTATGTATCATATAACACCACTGACTACATTTAAAATGTGAAACTGCAAAAGCAGTAACTCATAATACAGAAATAGTCACATAGGTGCATGCCAACCTTACCCTAACATAAAATAATCACATAATTGTTGAATATAATAAGTTCTTTAAAGCAACGGTATGCAGTTTTGTTTATTTTGTGAATTCATAAATTTATAAAAGGTATGTGAGTGGAATTCACTGTCGTAATTAATGCTGCAAAGAAGCCTGCCCTTTTTTTTTGTGTACATGCTCTTCAAATTTAAATACTTTCAGAATAGAAATCTGAAAAGTGTGGAAAAAGAAACAGCAGCCATTTGCTTTATTAGAAGTCAGTGTCCCATAAGAATGCTTTTGAAACTGATATACGTAAATGCTTTAAATTATGTCATACATATAAAAGGAAAGTTTCATTTTTATTTATTTCTGAATATGTAGCACATTTGCTGCTTTTTATGAGTTTGTCATGTACGTCTAAGAATAATTCAGCTTCCCAGGCCTTTTGAAAGACAAATATTTAGTTCATACCAGAATGGAAGTCCTGACACTTAGTAGCAGTGCCATTGGTCAGGGAATCCGCTATCTCAACGCCGTTCTTGTCCACACACCAGCAAAAGTCAGTCTTATCCCAGCACTGCTTAGCCAGATAATCTCCGTTCTCGTCACACCGGGGGCGGAAAGATGGCAGGAGACTCTTGACCTCTCCAGAAGCCTCCTTCTGGCACTGGGTGAGCTCTGTGAGACAGAAAATACATATATGTGTGAGCAATAGAGAAATAACTGCTGAGAAACAATTGTTTCAAAACAGTAAGATCTTGATACCTGGTTTGGGATCTGAGGAAGAGGAATCCTGAAAAATAGAGCATAACGACAATTTTATATTATTTTATAGATATTTTATATTTTCTTTTATCTCTTCTTGATTTGGTATTCATCATTTCAGTTTTCTGACTCAATCCTGACATCAAGTGGCTGCCAGCCAACATTAAAGCACATTCATAAGGAGAGGAAATGAGTTTTACCTTCTTGTCCTTGGGCTCATCCTCATATGTCAGAGCGAGGGAGCTCATAGGGAGATGCATTTGCAAGGGGGCACGCATTACTGCACAAAAAAAGGGGAAGAAAATCTGTATTATAATGCTTTCATTAGAGGACATCTGTGGGGATGGGTTAAGGGTGATTTAAAAGGTAGTATGATGAGAAGCCCGTGAAATAGATATTTGCTGACCAGACTTGCGGCTGATCTCCTGCAGGCGGTCGCTGCGCCTCTCCAGTGTGTTGAGCTGCTGCTTCTGGCCGTATGCCATATAGGCGGTGAAGGCCTGACCTGCGATCAGTATACCAGCCAGCAGAGTCACTCCTGCCACCTTCAAGGCATGATTGTTAGATCTGTTAGGAAACATAGGACAGTGTATTCAAATGAGTGAAATGACGGTGGCAAATAAATTAATAAATAACACAGACAATCATATTCAAATGAGTGAAATGGTGGTGGCAAAATGAAATAGATAAATAAAAAATTAATATAGACCAGTGTATTCAAATGAGTGAAATGGTGGTGGCAAAAAAAGAACTATTTTTAAATCATCTTTTCAGAACTGCGTGTCTTGAAATGGACAGAATAGTTTGATATTACATTTTGGTTTATATTAAAAATTGTTATAAAATATTGTGAGCTCTAAAAAGCACTAGAAAATCCAATAGAGTGTCTGGTATTTTAATCTGTACTAAATTATTAATCAGATATGTCCAAAGATGTGTGATCCTTTACAATGGAAGCAAATACGCAGTTTGCACAAAACATATTTCAGAACACATTATGACACATGATTTTCATTACAAGTTATTATTTTAGTTTAGTTTTTAAATAAATAAATAAAAAAACGGACACTGATGACTAAATATATAGTGATTTATGATAAAAGTCACATATTACGTTTTTTTTCTGCCTAATTATTAAATAAATCACTCAAAACAGCTCTTTATACTCAGTCACTTTCCATTCACTTGCACTTAACATTATGTAAGTGTGGAAAATTAAGTAAGATTTATCTATAAAACATAAAAAACTTTTTCTCACCTTCCCCGAGGTTCCATGTTGATTGAAGTTTGCTCACTTGGGGCTCTGAGAAGTGGTGCCTCGTTTCCGTCGGTGGACATTTCTGATCAATAGTCAGAAAAACTTCTCAAATTTAGTAAATTTGCTCAGGGGGGTTTTGTAACAGCGCTCTAATATAAAAATATGAGAACTGAAAGTCCAGCTGCAGCACTCGGATGAAAGTGTCTGTAGCAGGGCGACTGAATTATTTCATTGGTTATGACGGACCGCATCATCAGTTGTCAGACAAAAGTGAACTGGAACGCACGGTTTCCGCATGTTTCACCCGATAGTCTTATCAGTGTGCGAAGGGTGCAGAAATCGGTTTTGTGAGATTTGTCCTTAAAAAAAAAAAATCTAAAATGCTTTTAAACAAAACCTTTTGTAACATACTTTTTAAGTGATAATGACACTACTTACGTTTTGTTCTTAATGTTACAAAAGAGCTTGAGCAGTCTGTTACCATGGTAACCTTGTCAGGAATACTGAAATACTTGCTGAAAATTTGTAATGTCTAACTTTTTTCCCCTCAGTAAAATAATAGGAAGAATGCATCAAGATTATTTCCCTAATACTAAAAACACACAGAATATTTCACCCCAAAATTAAAATTTGTCAAGTTTAAACCTGTATTAATTTCTTTACGTTCACAAAAAGATACTTAGTAACCAAACAGTGGATGGTAGCCAATGAAACTCACAGGTAACATGGTAAGTAAACAATTTTTTATTTTTTGGGCAAATTATCCCTATGAAATGCAATGCTTTCACTTTGAATTCTTGTACACAAAACGAAATAAAACAATCCAAAAGTGAACAGCAGCTTATGTAATTGTAGTAATCCGCAAGAGATATTTTCAATCCACTTACAATGCATAAAATACAGTTTGTTGTGGTAATTTTCTTTTAAACTTCTATACAACTTGTCAATAAGCAGCTAGAATTGCGATCTTTAATGAGGAAATTTGTTCTGGTACAATCTGAATGAGGATGTCTTCTTGGTATTCCCCTAGCATTCATTTATTTGGTTTTAAAATAAACATCAGATACATCAAACCGGTTAGACGTGTAATCTTAAAAGGCTGCCGAACAGTCGAGAATCTAAGACTTTGGTACTTCTATCATAATATATATATAATTTCAATGAAGACAGGAGGCAAAAGTATTATTTGACATTTTATTCTGAAAAAGTCCAATAGTTTACAGACGACGTCCACGGCGACCTCCCTTTCTGCGGGTGCTGTCCGATGGAATGGGGGTGACGTCCTCTGTAGAATAAAATGAAAGAGAATGAGACCTCAAAAACAAGTTAGCAGTGAACTGACATTAGGCATCATTAGATGGCAGTGCTGGTGCTAACATACCGATACGGCCAATCTTCATGCCTGAACGAGCCAGAGCCCTGAGGGCGGACTGTGCCCCTGGTCCAGGTGTCTTGGTTCTAAAAATAAAAGAGCAAGTATGACGATACAAGCTCGTTCATTCTTATAAACTCATAGCCAGTGTCACGAACATGATATTTGAGTTCTTGTTCGGGCCTCACCTGTTTCCACCAGTGGCCCTCAGCTTGATGTGCAGAGCAGTGATGCCCAGCTCCTTGCACCTCTGAGCCACATCCTGAGCCGCCAACATAGCAGCATAAGGAGAGGACTCGTCTCTGTCGGCCTTCACCTTCATCCCACCAGTAACACGGCAGATTGTTTCTCTGAAGACCAAGAGAAAGGACAACTTATTTAGATCACCATCCGAGTGTAAAATGACAAACATCACCTGAAAAGAATCTATCTTGCCAAATATGACAAGTCTTTTTTTCCTTCATGAAACGGAAATGCATATAATGAAATCATGGGCACCAGAAAAAAAAAAAAAAAAAATCTTTCCAGCATAACTTGCATGCTATGTAGCACTTCAGAAACTAAAAGTAGTGTTGTTGTTAACAGGCAATTGTTTCCCCCTAAAAATTAAATAGTGGAAATTACAAGTTAGGAGTCTCATATGCTAAAGTCATTGATGTTTTTTTTTTTTTATTATATATATATATATATATATATATTTTTTTTTTTTTATTCCGCCCCCCGCCCCCACCCCCCCAACTATTATTTGCACTACTTAAAGGGACATGAGCTGTTTACAGTTTAGTTTCAAGTTAAGATTCAGCCCATAGCTGGTTGGTTTTGTTTATAGATTATAATTCCTAAAAGACGACTTCTTAAATCCTGATGGTAATACTTCCAAAGGCCAATAGGAGAGGGGGTGGACACTGTTAGACTCTATCATAAATTACATTTTAGTTTTGTCACCACACAAAGCTAATTGCAAAGCTTATTAAAAAATAAATAAATAAAAAATTATGATGTCATATTTTGGAGCTTGAAGGATACAGCAGACATTAACTTATGTAAAAGAAATATTTAAATATTTTGTGGTGTAAATGAAAATCACACGTTTGGAATGACAGGCAAGTGAAACACTATAAACCAGGGTTTCTCAAATCTTATTCTGGAGGTCCAGTGCACTGCAGAGTTTAGCTCCAACCCTGATAAAACCTACCTGTGATTTTCTAATGATCCTTAAGACACTGATTAGCATGCTCAGGTGTGTTTGATTAGGGTTAGAGCTAAACTTTGCAAGTGCACTGGACCAGGGTAAGATTTGAGAAACCCTGCTATAAACCATTGGACCTCAAACTCAATTCCTGGTGGGCCACAGCTCTGCAGTGTTTTGCTCCAACCCTAAACCAGCTAATCAAGGTCTTTAGGATCACTAGAAACTTCCAACAGGAGTGATTTAGAGCTGGTTGGAGCTAAACTGTGCAGAGCTGTAGCCCTCCGAGTTTGAGACCGATGCTATAAACATTTAGAGCAGGGGTGTCAAACTCAATTCCTGGAGGGCCGAAGCCCTGCAGAGTTTAGATGCAACCCTAATTAAACACCTGATTTAACTAATCAAGTCCTTCAGGCTTAATTGAAAACTGTATAGTATGTGTTGAAGGGTCGGAACTAAACTCTGCAGGGCTCCGGCCTTCCGGAGTTTGACACTCCTGATTTAGAGCAATATGGAAAAATGCAGGATGTGGAATAGTTAAGGCAAAATTTGAATTGTGGTATGTGACACTTTACTGTGACATTAAAAATCCCACTCACATTTGTTTTGCTGGTATGTGTGCTTTTCATGTGCATAGAGATTGTTCTTGCGGTACTTACTTGCCAGAGAGGTCAGTGACGTGGACAAAGGTGTCGTTGAAGGATGCAAAGATGTGACAAACTCCAAACACATTCTCGCCTTCGGCAACCTGAGGTCCCAGGCTGATGACCTGCTCTTCCTTCTTTTCCTTACCCTTGCGAGGTGCCATTGCTGAAAAACAGCATTCAACAGTTGGGTTAACTTCATAACAAAAATCTAAATAATTCTGAGCTCTAAAAATTTGGCTAAACAGCTTTAACCTCTTAACATGCTCTTCTAAACAATTTGACTGAAGAAATGGATTAGCATCATCTTGCAAACATGGTGGAGTGCATCTATGCTAGTCACAGTGTTACAAACTTGATCAATTCAACGTGAACTGCTGGCAAACAACTTCAGGGAAAAGCAAGTCAGTCATTCAGAAACGTTCAGAAGGTTTTCCTGTGGACTTCAGACGCCAAACGGGGGTTTACAAAGCTACACTGTCATTAGCCCGAGTTAAATCATAAAAGGTTGAGGATATATTTTAACCAAGATTTGAACGAGAAACTGACCACGTTTTTAACCCAAACTGTATAGCAGCACAGCGTCATCTCCTCGGAATATAGGCAACTACAGCGACTCATGCAGCTGCGCTAGCGAGACCAATATGGAGCAGAATCCTGCTAGAGCAACACTCAGTATCCGACTAAAATACTGCATTTATCACAATCTACGTGAGTAATATCGCGTTTTACTGGTGCGTGAGGTGTTATGGGACGTTGCCGAAGTTCACTTTTATACTTAACACTTTTAATAAAAGTAGGATTTGACTGGATTGAAACTATAATGCCTTACCTAAGTGTGTCTCTGATCGAGGCCGAAACAGGAAAGGAAGGAAAAATCGCTGCCGGGTTGAAAGTTCAACTTCCAAAAGCGGAAGTGATAGTGTGTGGAAATATAATAAAAGTCCCCTGAACCCGAATTTCTTTCCCACATAATTTCTGTATTTAATATGCAGTTTGTCCTTTTACATATATAGCTTCATTTCTTCAAGGCTGATTACTTAAGTCATTAAATCACTCTTGGTTTATATTTACTGCTTTTATCTTTGATTTATCCGGTTCAAAATTGTCATTTTGTATTTTGTACCATAACAGGTACTTTTTTTTGTACTATGACGAATAAAAATTGTTTCCACGTGTAACATCGCAGATAAAACCACGACTTTATAACAGCTTTAATGAATACTTATAATTTAAAATCATAACAAAATATTTAAAATATAGTACAATAAATTTATATGCTTTTGCATTTACTGTGACATTTAGTACGTTTGCGTGTAAAACTTTGTTGTTTGTTAACATTTTTCATGTGATTTTGTTAGGTAGTAATACAAATTCTGCTTTTGACTCTTTTTTCCATTTCATTTTTCTTAGAATAACCTTGCAAAGACGGCAAGTATATTTCCTGTATTTCTTTTTTTCTTTTAAACATAATCCTCAGATCAAGATTGCACCACAGGTAAAAAATAACTGAAAGATTTCAATTTCCACAGGGTTCTGACATTTGTATGTATATACGTCAATAACAAGACTTTATTGAAATGACAAATGTCTTTTAGGACAGAGTATGCATATTGCATGTTCACCTACTAAAACAACCCACACAGACCATATACACTGTGGTTATACTAAGAGTGTTCAGCCTTCCAAATGTAAATGAACAGTCTGTGGTTAATGTAGCGGCTCATTGGCAGTGTCAGAATGATGGAGTGTACGGCTCTGGCCAATATGCACTCTGCTTTGATGAGTGTGTGATGTGGATGCAAGCCATGCTCACAGATGCCCTGCCAATGACAGATTGAGATGCAGATGTAGTTTATGTTTGTTGTAAATATCAAACCAGCCAGTGACACTCCAATGTTTCATAGGACAAGGATCAGTTGTAAGGCAGCTAATCCGTATGGAAAGATGCTTCTTTTAAATGACATCCATATAAAGGGGCTCAAAGCAACATAATTTGTGAAAACATTCAATTGTTGCTGTAATTTATTGATCTATACTTTAAACCATCCCCTTTTTAGCAAAGCTATTCTTTAATGTAAATACAGTAGATATGAATTTGTGAAATAATATGTTTGTATGTATGTGTGTGTGCATATATATATATATATATATATATATATATACACACATATACATACACATATATATATATATATATATATATGTGTGTGTGTAGATACATATTTTTATATATATATATTAAAATTTGATAATTATAAAAAAGTTTATGGTGAAATATGTTAACTTTTTTATGCATCACCATAAACATTCAAAACATATAACTTATATGAATTGCTCAAATCACATCTATGATGATAATTTTTAACCCTGCAGTTTATGAAAAGTGGTGATAATCACAATATTTATATTTGACTAGTATTGTTTTTTTTTGCATTGCAATGTCTAAACCATAAGTCACTATATATATATATATATATATATTTTTTTTTTTTTTTTTTAAATGTCATACGTATGCATGTGTATTATTTACTCACTGAAATAATAGATGTGTACTTAATAAAGACAAAGAATTAAAAAGACAGTGGTTTCTTTATTTGCAAATTAATCACAAAAATATTGGCTACCAACAATAAAAAATATTAACAACGGTAGGTTTGATTGTACAGTCCAGATGATTATGTCCTTAGTTATTTTATTCTATCTATTCATACCCTACTTTATGATACAGAAAGCACAATATTGGCAGTGTGAAAGTCATGGGGACTCTCTGCATGTCTGTGTGAGTGTGGTTGGTGTCTTAAAAAAAGAAAAGAAAAGAAAAGAAAATCATAACTAGTTCATTCATATTTTATACTCTCTTTCTTCCATTCACTCAAAATAAATGGGCTCTGTACACTGTGACACATTTTATTTAAACAGAATTTTGTGCTTGGTGCAAAACTTCCCATTTTACCAGGAAACACGATATTGCATTATTAGATGTTAGTCGTCAGCTTGGGAGCAAGAATACTAAAAGATAATATCAATAAAAAAAAAAAAGGTTATGTGTGATTATGACAAATCCGAGAGCAGCATGTAAGGTGCATGGTTCTGTACCGCACCCATTTGTAAACTACTTACATTTTAACCAAAACCAAGTAAAACTCTGTAAAAGTAGCTGTTAATACAAAATGCTCTGTGGACCCAAAAGTCTTCCTGTGGACTGGTGCAAAATCTGTGTGAAGTGATATCCTTGCACACAAGATATGCATTGTATGCTTTTCCACTCCTTGGTCAACAACGCAAACATTGTGCTTTTCAAGCATTTCACTTTGAGGTCAATGAAGAAAATTAAGGGGTGTACAATTTTTACAAATAAAATCTGCATTATAGAAAATAAACGCTCTGAGATGCTGTCAGTACTCCACTTGTAATATTGCCAACCCCCTTCCCAAGTGTCCATCCTAAAGCAGGGAATATCAGGGGTGATTATTCATCAAACATAGTTCAATTTGTACTTTTTGGTGCCTTTTCTCCCCCAGAACTCACAAGTGTTATTTTGAAAATGCTTGACCAAAGGATGCACTTGAATCGAAACGCCAAATGACAGTAGAGGCGCACACAGCTGTTAAAGGAGACTGATATATGCTGTGAGAAGTGAGTCTGATGTAATTGTGCATGGAAGTATGGAAGAAAGTGCGCAAAAACCTTTCAAGGATGAAAGAAAAACAGAAGGGAACAAAATTAAATCCATTTAGTTTTATGTTATACATAAAATGAGATTTGGGTTCGTTTCATGACTTCTCATTTCAGCAGCAAGAGAAATGAAATCCATTAGCAGAGTGGTTTAATTCAGCCCCAGCGACTGGGTTAAGGGGCTTTGAAAAGCTTTCCGTGGATCACCCTGCCTGCCACTGAAAAGGCATCGTGTCTATTATATATAGCATCCTTGCTTACATTCATGGGTGTAATTCATACAGTTCAGTAGCAGTCAACAGTTCCCACAGAACACAAGTCATATAAAATGGCCTTTTAAAATGGTCTCTTGGCAGAGGCAATACATTCCTGGACACATTCTGATGACAACCCTGAATGAAAAGTGATTAGATGTTGTGATATGCTAAACAAATCACATAAAAACTGAAAAAGGGTAAAACATTCATTAAAACAAGATAAAAAGGTGATAAAGGGATTATTGGCGGACAGGATTTATGGATCACTATTAAAACTGCAATACCCTTACTTAACGCTCCAGTGAGATCTGTGATATAATGCCAAAATAACACATGGGTCCAGTTCTCGACATTCATCATTCGAATTAAGATTAAAAAGATCAGCCCCTTGAGGCCTGTCAGAACACGCCAGCTTGTATACTTTAGTGAATTTAACCGTAATTTGCTTGGTCAAGTTGCTTTAAGGCAGTTACTGCACATATAACGGGCCAAAAACATACCCAGCTTTTTTACAGTTTCATATTTACAGTCACATTGATTATGGATGTAGCTTATCTGTGTTTTAGTACCACAATTTATCACGCATTATTAAGCTGTCCTGTGGATTCGCAACTAATAGCCATAAATACATCGTAATGAAATTTCACCTTTAAATGTCACATTTTAAGCCCGGAGGGTGCAGCTGTAATGAATGGGCTTAATAACCTATGAAATAAAAACAGTTTAAAACAGAAGAATAAAACTACAAGGCGAACAGCCTTGTGTTGTGGAACACAACACATGAAATGAGTGTTAAAAGAATATTTAACCAAGAAAACAGAGAAAGTCTGACTTTAAGGTACCACCCTGGCACTTATTTATCTGTTGCGGACTTGTGTACATCCTACAGCTCAAAAGAAATATGTGCCATCCTCTCCCATATTGCATGTCCATTTGTTCTGACATTATGTCTTCCTGGTACTTCAACACACCAGACAACTAGAATGTCTTTTGGAAGCCTCCTGTTGTGATCCCATGTTCGAGCCAAGGATTGTAGCAGGTGTACCCCAGGGCTATGTCCTGGGTGCATCACTGTTCTTCAAAACAGAACAGCCACTAGCGCACCCAAGGGCATCTTTCTCTACCTCTCCGTCTTGTCCTCTAGAAGCTCAGTTCTCCGAACTGAAGGTCCACAAAGCCGCTGGAGGAGACTTGACCAACCACTGTGGTCGGCGGCTTACAGGGGTGGACAAGAGGGTGAGTCCCCTCAAGAGCAGAAGGAGGGGTGTCCGAGTCTGACCAGTGTGTCCCCACCCCCCTCTTCAGGTTACCTGCTGTGGAGCAACTCCTCCCTAAGCCAGCTAGGCAGCGGCTGGCCCATTTTGTACAGCAGCTTGGAGAGCTCAATGTTGTGCTCATGGTAATACTCTCTCAGGAAGGTCCGAGACTGTGGAGGAAGAGGATGGGGTCAGTTTTTCTGCCAATATGCAACGCACAACATGTAAAGTCAAAATAAAGTCAATGTGAAGCCTAATTTTTACATTTAGATTATACTTTTACATTTAGTTACTTGGCAGACTCTTTTTTCCAAAGTGACTTAACTCTTATCCGGTGCTAACTTAAAATAAATTTTTAAAAATACTTTAACATCAATTTAAAATCTCTAACATCCAATGGGAAAAAAACCAAAATAAAACATTTTCATAATAGTGTTTCATACTGTACATTATAATGTTGCAATATTCAAATTCATTAGTAGGATTTAAACTGTTTAGCATTTTATACTTATGATAAATAGTATAGAATAACAAAAGCAATAACCTGAAAATCATTATATATATATATATATATGATTTTCAGCTTATTGCTTATGTTGTTATTCTACACTATTTAGTATAAGAATTATTCAATTAAAAAATTGTGTATATATATATATATATATATATATATATATATATATATATATATACACACATACATACACACACACATATGTATTGGATGATTATTTTAATTAAGCATTTTCCATAATTATTTTTGATCTTTTGTCACTTACTGACAGGAAAAGTATAGAGTGAAAAAGAAATGTACATCAAAGCATGTGCACTGACCACTAGGCAACAACAGCATTACATCTTCATTCATTTAATTATCATCAGCATCACTCGTCTTCTTTTAAAATGGCTTATATTCTTATGTTAAACGGCTAAATATTTTTGACTGGCTATTAGACCAAACACCTCCGGGCTAGAAAAGGTCATGAACCTTAAGCCACTGCTGTGACTGTGTGTGTTAAATGACAGTTCCCGCTCTGTGTACAGCTCTTTCTCTCAGGAGTGCTGCTACTGTGACTGCAAAGCCACGACACATCAGCCTGTTCTTTCACCCCTCATTAACTTTGATGTGTCTGCCAAGAAGCCTCAAGGTAACATCAAGGTCCTCAGCATCCGACTGAGCCTCTCTTTATCATAGTCCGTTAAAAGATCTGACTGAAGCTGTGCCCTAGAAAATACACTAGTCTGAATGACCCTGAAGTAACAAGAATTTGGCAAAAATAGGCTATATATCTATATATTTTTGAGGGGCCAAAAAAAAAAAAAAAAAAAAAAAAGCTGTATAAATGCCTTAGTTGTAATGGCAGCACAGTGTGTGAGCGTGATCATTCCTTTCTCTTTATTACTAGTTTTAATGCAAAATATACAAGAAAGAACATCTCACCTCTAACGTAATTGGCCTATTGTTATCAACCATGGAAAAGTGTCATTAAAACAGTTTGTAAACAAAATGTCACTTAACATTTCATTTATGTCCTCAGGCAAGTCATGAGTGTCTACAGCTTGTATTTGTATGTTTTATGCATGTGCTTGAACACTTATTAGGCTGATTAGGGAAAAGGCTCATTATAATCATTTAAATGGTTTATTAATAAACGCATGATTAGTGGACTAACGCTTAAAATTATTGACTACTAGTCAGCCAGAAAAAACTTTAGTCAAGAACTAAATTATTTATTTAATATTCACTGAAGAATAAAGTAATGGCTACTAAAAATCTGTTTGCCATCACATGCAAATTGGTACAAGTGCTACGGAGATCATCAAAACTGAAGGGATTTGAGTTAAATATACCAAAAATGTCTGAACAAGCTTCCTTTTTCCCTTGGTCTACAAAGACCTATTGTAAATGCCAAATAACCCCCAAAAGACAGGAATGTTTTTAAACTAAAACAGGAATATGAACAATAATCATAATCTCACATCCACGTCCATGTCAGGATATCTCCTCCCTTTACTCTTTCCCAGGCATTTGGTCTTCCCTCCATCTAGCAGCTGGCACCAGAAGCCCTTCTTCGGATCGAACCTGCAGCAGGTTCAAGAGACAAAATGAAGGACAGGCAGCAAAAATAGGGCAATGTTTCAACATCAGCCTAATCAAAATGGAACATAACAAACAGATGGTGCACAGCAAGGCCTCCAGAGAGGCTGCCACAGGACAAACCATCTTCATTGTCCAGTGGGAGATGTGGCTGACAGATGTTACTGCTTATGAGATTATGTTGTACAGCATGAGACAGACGACAGATAGAGAGAGAAAGAGAGACAAGTGGAAGGGTTGACTAAAGTGAAAGTTTACATGAGGTGTTAGAGAAGGCAGAGAATTAACAAGCACTCTTGTGAACCTGTCAGACTAAAGGGATCCATCAGGACGAGAAGACTACTGTGAAGAACTTCAAAGCAGCTCTAAACCAAACACTCCATGTGCTCAATAATGAATTGCATTTTAATGACTTTTAATTGTCAATCGTAAAAGAGAAACTTTTGGGAACAAGCTTCTTACGCAAGTATCTTGTGGTAGTTGAGCGTGTTTGTCAGCCCTAGAAACTTCTGGATTTTATCCATCACTGAAGCTGGTTCTGTTCTCAGCATCTGTCCATCCAGGACCAGGATCTGAACAGAAACCAACTGGTCAATATAAATCACAGAAACATCCTCAACTGCAGAGCGCATCTATGGACACATGAAGTCAGTTCAATACCTGACTGGAGTGATAGTGTGTGAGCCAGCGCTGTAGGTGTGTGGCGTAAAGTCCTGGCACTAGACAACGGCTTTGCAGGACCCTCAGTTTGATGGGCGCGTCCCGGCCAGCAGTGATGACATCATGGAATGTATATTTCTGAGCCACAGGATCATCATGAGCCCTTTGGTGCTGGAAAACAACCAATTATTTAAGACAATTAATATTTAATATAATATTTCGTGACAAAATACAGTGCAGTAAAATGAGTTAAGACAAATAGAAAACGGTCAATTTAACTGAACTGCTATGGGCCTGAAGCGGTTCATACATGCTTAAAATAACTCCAAATTCACAGAAGTAATTCAATTCTGCATTAGGAAAGAGCATGATTTCTTGTAGTCTAAACTAACATAAGTGGGCTTCTAGGAAAAAATGAAAAAGCCACATAAATATAAAATATGGGCTTTATTGGACCCAGCAGAACAATGCCATTTTACACTTCCTTCCGAATTGCATACTTTTCCCATTTGCAGATCTAATCTTCTGTCCAGAGCAGGCGTTGTGGCCTTGACTAACCCTGGATGTGACTGGATGACACATGAGCAGTTAGATACTGACCTGATACCAGGAATAGGCTCTGTCAGCCGGGTTGATAAGAATGGTGATGATTTTGGCTTTGGGCAGAAGAGCAGCTGCTCGCCGGGCCGCGACCTCTGAGTCGAAGTAGTTGGCACTTTTCTCAAAGTAGAAATCTGAGCTAGTGTTGGAGGGTAGAGGGAAATACTCCATGTACCTAGCATTAAAAAAAACATCCAAACAATTAGCATTAGATTAAGTTTAGTCCATACTTTTGAGAAAAACCAGATGCTGGACATGTGTCAACACCTGTAAAAACAAAATCTTAAACTATTGTTGCACCATTGTTTATCTCCTTTGGTGAAATGCACCTCTCTCTTTATAATCAGGATCGTCTCCAGCACTATAAGTTTTTCTTTTTTTAAATTGAACTGCCACATGAACCATCAACCTCCAACATCTTTTCCACAAACTGATTAAAGAGAAAAAGAAAGGCAGGAAGAGAGAGAGAGGCGGTTGATGATGTGCATCAGACACCTGCTTTCTATTAGTCACATTTGAGACTACTGAAAGATGGAAAGAAAGAGCTAGTGGTGAAGGCAGTGCTGTGTTTTGAAATGACCCATAATGCCTTCCTCTCATGGGAACATTGGCCTCCATGTCTCTTAATACTCTTAACTTCAAAGCATGCCAGATTTTCACAATCACAGTACGTCACAAGTGCTATCGACTGTAAAGAACCCATGAAATCATGCGGTTTTCTTACCCATGTTGATGTACTCTCTATAGGAATAGGAAGTTTGGGTCTATCAGAAACGGGTTGTTTTAGAGGGAAAGGGCATTCTCATTCTAAAGAGCAGTTTTAGATACAGTGAAATATGATTTTAAATACTAAATGACATAGAACAATTTATTTTATTTTATGGTAACGTATGAAAAAGACATTTTCTTTCACAATATCACCACATACCAGTCAATGCCTTTGTGGTAGTTTCGGCCATTAAAGAACTGGATTTCTTCAAAGGTCTCCTTGCTGGGGTAGTTACTGGTCAAATCGGGATGCATGCCCAGGAACAGATAGAGAGCAGTAGTCCCTGAACAGACAAGACAGCATATGTCAATTACACAATTTTTAACAAAACCACTTAAGAACAAACAAATTAGATTAAACTAAAATCCCTTAAATATAGTAACAACAATAATAAAAATTAAAACTTTCATTAGTAATCTTAGACTTCTGGACCCTATTGTGACTCCTTAAATTCTGACATCCAGCTATAGAAGTAAATATTATGTTTGTGCAATATGTAGTATAAAACCCTTTTTGAGCCACTGAAATGATCATGCTAGCTAATATACAAGTCTAGGAAGTAAAGTACTAACAGTGCAAAAAAGAAAAATAAATATATAAACATTGGTCTAAGACCCAACCCCCTAATCTAACTTTTATTGAGAAGATTAACATAGCCATTTTACTACCCACTCTTAGAGTGGGCTATTGCTCCCTGAAGACAGCTTTAGAAGTTTAATTAGTCAACGCTGTAAAACTGAATTCACATTTACTGAGGAGCAGCCAGAGTTGCAGTAGAATGCCTGCATACTTCTATGAGCCTGAGCCTGTAAGGAAATAAAACCCAACTAATGCTGTTGTGCACACTTTTAAGATTCACGAGCACTGGATGAAAATAAATAAATAAATAAACAAATAAACAAA
>JAUMHE010000032.1:6197520-6218042 GCA_032359235.1 Enteromius mattozi | reverse complement strand
ACTAATGCTGTTGTGCACACTTTTAAGATTCACGAGCACTGGATGAAAATAAATAAATAAATAAACAAATAAACAAACAAACAACACTTTTGAAGGTCAATCACAGGACTAATCCACCCCCATATTTCAGTAATACATTTAGAAAAAAGAAACATGCCAATGAATTGAGCGAGCCAATGATTCAGTCCCTTGCTTTGTTTATGAATGAATCAGCAATTTGAACATTTGCATGAATGACTGAATGACTCACTCACTCAATAAAACAGTGAATTGACATGACAAACAGATGGTTTTAATTTCATATTTACTGTATATTCAATTTATATACATATTTTTTAAATTATAATTTCAGAAATTTCGCTGTTCACTAATACATATTTAAAATCTCCTCAGATTATTATTAATGGAATTTTAATTGCTGTGTAAATGCATTTCTTTCTAAAGCTACACTTTATAATGTCTATTCAACGTGTATTTTTTCTCATTTAACAGGATAATGACTTTTAATTACCTTCTGGGGTAATTTCTCAGCCCAAACTGATGCGTGATTAATTTAATTAATAGGACAAATCAAGCATATTAATAAGATTTTGTTTAAATCATTTGACAGCTTTATGTAGAATTTGATTTGTGTGTGTGTGTGTGTGTGTGTGTGTATGTATATATATATATATATATATATATATATATATATACACACACTCTCCAAATTCTCATAATCCTAAAATTGCCAAATATTGCATCACATTCTGGCAAGCAAATGAATTGCCACTCAAAAAAGGGGGATTTATAATAACTAAAATTATAATAAAACTTAGAATAAGAAGAACAGGAATTACTAAAGTAAACAATTATTAAAGCAAAT
The DNA here is from genome assembly GCA_032359235.1 of Enteromius mattozi. Taxonomy (NCBI): domain Eukaryota; kingdom Metazoa; phylum Chordata; class Actinopteri; order Cypriniformes; family Cyprinidae; genus Enteromius; species Enteromius mattozi. The sequence goes on along the minus strand of JAUMHE010000032.1, from coordinate 6,217,177 downwards.
TGTAATATTGTAATTTACAGTATCACATTGGCTGATATGTGCTGGCAGGCACTCTTATAACACTGGATCAAGATGGATATTTGCTATAAAAGATTTTAAAAGAGCATATCTGGCCAACACAGCTAGATGGCGCAAGTGCACATGTGTGCAGATGTCTGGTGAACACTCACCAGTCTTCTGAGGTCCGATGATAAGCAGCTTGGGGAAACGGTCACAGGTCTTCTCTTTAGACCAGATGTCTTTATGTCTTTTGTCCTCACAGGGGTCCTGTAAGGGTAAGAAATGAGCTAAAGTGAAGTGCTACCCATATCTCACTAAAATGAGCACATTCACAATAAAAAACACTGCAGTGAGTCAATCGTTGTGCCTCAATAACCAGCAGGAAATTATAAAGAAGCTGGAAAAATTGTTCTCATTCACCAAGCCAGCATGAATATGAGAAACGTACTGTTTTACAAAATTACCCAGGGCGAGATGTTCATTTCTTTTTTGTTAGTTTCTTTTTGCAGGGAAGTAAGCATATTTAAAAGTAGGGTATAACAAAATAGTAGGATGTCCAAAAGTTCAGGACATGCTCACAAAATATAGAAATTTGGACGAAGACTGAACGCTCAAACTCGGATTTAACAGCAACAGGAAAAGTGCATTATCGGGGGGAAGGCTGTTATCCGGCCAAATTAAAACAAACTATTGAAGCATGTCAAATATCTTACAGCACATCAGCAGAGTCCAATAACAAGCAGATTTTAGATTAATTCAGACTTAGACTTTAAACTTGCCCTAATAACATCCCAGAGGTGGCCATTTTATGGGATTAACCAGATAGAAATCAGAAGCATAAACCATAAACCAACCCCTGTCAAGAGCTTTGAAGCATCTCAGGAGAAAGATGTCCTGCAGCAGCCATTTGAAGCCCTTCATCCATCACTGCTGAAGATGCTGGCAATGGTGGTAATAAATTTATAGCTTTAACCCTTGCCTCTAAATTAAAATCTGTGAGATGGTCAAACAGTGCATCAAGACTGAAAACCACCAGCAATCCAACACCTGTCTGTCCTAATGAGATTAACAGCTAGGCGCCACGGCACTAACGACCAAAAAGTCTCGCATAATTAGATGCCAGTGCTAAAAGGAATAATTACACTGAATTAACACATTTGGTTTGTGAATTTATTACTGATGTAATCATGGAGTCACAGTTTATACTAACAGTAAATATGAGCTCTGTTCAGAAACCTAGTGAGCTGCCTACACTTTAAGGTCTGTGGTTCTTCAATTCCAGTCCTGGGGACCCCCTGCTCTACACATTTTGAATGTCTCTTATTTAACACGCCTGAACGAGATTATGAGATTATTAAGGTTAAGACTAGTCTTAAAAGTTAGTCAGCTAAATTTTTCTTTAAGACTTGTCACAGTTTTTTAAAATTCAGTTACATAAAAATGTATTTTAGTTTAAGGTAAATACAAAAAATAAAACCGATTACTCTTGCTGCTAGTTGGTCAGACTAGCTATTAAGACATTGTCTTAACATGAAGGCTAAGTTTATGCAACTGGCCCCAGATCATTATTTCAGTTCATGGAGCTCTCTCCTAACGAGCTTATTATTTCAATCAGGTGTGTTAAATAAAGGAGCCATGTAAAATATGCAGAGCAGGGGGTCCCCAGGACTGGAATTGAAAACCACTGCAATAAGATAACTTATTTTCAAGACAGAATCGCATGCATTCATTTTGGAAAAGGCAATTCGAGAACACATTGCAAATTAAGAAAAGAAATTAATACCTGTATTAAGCAAGGACAATAAAGGGTTACTCCACTCCTAAATAATTTTTTTTCTTTAATCACTTATCACTTAACCATGTTCTTCCAAACCCGCTAAAGCTTTGTTCATCCTTTAAACACAATTTAAGATATTCTAGATGAAAACCAGGAGGCTTGTATTGCAGCTGACACAGAAGAGCGTACACTGTTTGCGTTCAGTGGATACTCTCTAAAATGGCACTACACTGACGTGGAGAGGCACATAGGAGAATTGTTGAATAAATTTTGTTCTTTTTATTTTCTTTGCACACAAAAGTATTCTCATTGTTCAAAACAAAAATACAGATTGAACCACTGATGGCAGTTGGACTATTTTGATTATGTCTTTCATACTTTCCTGGACCTTAACAATGTTATTTACTTGGCAGTCAATGGGACAGTCACAAGCCCACAAAATATCTTAAATTGTGTTCCAAGGATGAATGAACCTTTTATAGGTTTGGAACAATTTTATCTTAACTATTTAAACAGTTAAGATATTTGTGTTACAAAAAACTGCATATTTCAAATAAATGCTGTTCATTTAAATTAAGTGTTACTCAACTACGTTCCTATACCTCCTAATACCAAGTTCACACTACAGGATCTTAAGCCGGATTTAAGGATTCGGGTTGTGATTGGGGGCAAATCAGCATGTGATCAGTGCTTGGCAGTCTTTATGTGTGAACTACTCAACGACGCATCAAAGAGGATCCCTGATGCCAAACAAATATCCAGCATGCCAAATATGTGGACCAATCAGCCGACTTGATGAGAGTGCAACAGCCAATGAGAGAGCAAGGAATGGGCTGAGACCACAAGAAGAAAATGGCAGCAGCAACATGGCTTTAATGGGATAGTACACCCAAAAATTAGATGAAATTTCAATAAATTCGCCAAAAAACAAAAATTGTACTAGTAGCCCAATCTTAATAAAACTCACATAAGAATAAATTGGCCAAATCTGACTGAAATTTAATTTGGATTGTAAAGGGTGGTTTTTAATCCGATTGATAGGCCATGTAAACACTTAATCAGATCAGAAAACCGAAACTGTTATGCAATGACGTAGAAATGGCATAATGTATGAGACATAAACAGCTGATGTTATTGAATCAGAAGTGTCATAAATGACTGCTGTCGTGTCAATCGAAAATTCTCCTACTCCTCGTCTGTGAAACAGTGCAGGACAAAAGTTGTCTCACCAGTACTTGTTTCCTTGCTCATCTTATCCACAAACGGCTTGTTTTGGAAGTGGGGTTTTTATTGTTTGATAGAACCCGTTTTCTGGTTTGGTCAGGTGATATTCGACATACAGCATACCCCACTGGAATCATCATAAGGTGAGTCTCATTTTCAGTAAAAGACATGATTTTGCCTTATCTATCATAAATTTGCTTTATCTGCCAGCACTGTGGCAGGTGACCTCTCTTAGAAAATAGCTGCCCATGTAGGATGTAGACAGAAGAACAGCTCATGGATTTGGCGAAAGAGCCATGGACATGTTGTATTAAGTATAAAATAAAAACTAAAACTCTTTCCGAGTTGTATCTTTCCTCTGCATGTAACAGCAGCTTGCAGATTTCTTGGGAAAACAACTGCAGAGGAAAGAAGATTATTCAGAGCAGGGCAAGCTGTGGAACGCTGGAGAGCCGACAGAAAAGATGGGACCTCAACCTTGACAGGAAACGAGAGAGATCAAAAGAGGGATTTAGAGCTTTCAGGCTCCCACTTTCTCTTTCTCTAAGGGTGAAACAAAACAAGTGAGTTAGAAAGAGTGAGACGAGAAGAAATAAAGAAGCTGGATAAATTGAAATGGGGCGAGCGAGAGAAAAGATACAGAGAGAAAGATCTTCTGCATTGCCTCCAACTTTCAACTGAATTATAGGAACCGATTTTTAAAAATAGCATTCTCTGATTTCCTGGCAGAGTACACGGAAAACCATTCTCACTCTTCATACATTAGAGTAAATGTGCAGACAGCCATACGAAATCTTTCGCCACATATTACGGCAACACCGCTCAACACTGTCAATCTTCGCTGATCCACTCCCACTAAATAGAGTTGTCTTTGTTTCCCATAATGATCCCTGGACAGTACAGACCCCCAACAGAGCACCTTTGTTACCTGCCAGATGGGGTCCCTCTCCTCAGGGAAGATTTGGAAATATCTCTGTGCCAGCTGTACAGGCGGGAGAGTCTGCAGTTTCAGGTTGGTCCACATCTGTATGAACTTAACCAGGTTCTTGAAGGTGTACAGGCCAAGACGATCATTCCCGTAGTTGGACAGGTGGGTCATGAAGATGCTGATCTGGTTTGAAATGAAGCACAAGAAGTCATTAAGCTCCTAACCTATCAAATGAATAGCTGACTTTCAAAACAAGCTGAATTTTCACAGCCATTACTCCAATCTTCAGTCAAAATCATTTGGAGCTCCAGAAATACTGTTAATGTTGAAAAACATTTTTGTGGAAATGGTTTAATTTTGATAAAAAGTTTAAAAGAATATCATAAATGTCTTTACTGTCACAATTTAATTAATAATTGTTGAGTAAAACTACAATCTTATATTATCTTAAAAATAAAAATCTTACAGACCCCAAACTGTTTAAATGTAGTATACATGCTTTTATGTAAAATAATAATGTATGTATATTAATGTAGAATTACTAAATTACAAAATATATAACAAAATATTTCCATAATTTGCTCACTATTTTATTTAGTTTTTAAGGAATTATCTAACTGTAAGTCTTACAAGATATTAAATGGATAAATACATTTTTAGATTCAAATTACCTTTACAAAATTAATAATTAATACGGCACTCCCAATCCTCCATAGAAATTCAGCAAGTTTAAAGACTGAACAGCTACAGTGTACAGGAAGATTTCCAGTAAATAATCTAAACTTAACGTTAAAAAAACAAAGTCTAAATAGTCTAAATGACTATGTAAAATTCACTGTCACTACTTACTGGGTTAAGAAGCACAGTTAGGAAAAGCTCTCCTCCATTTATGAGTTTGTCCAGCTCTTTAGAGCCTCCAGGATACTCATTGTAGAAGATGGTGTGGGTAAAGAGACCACAGGTCTGTCTGGGTAACACCTGAAAAACAAAGACATTTCCTGTCACTATGTAATCACTTTATTTAAAATGATGTTAAATTTCCTTGGCAAAAAACCCAAAAGGACAGCATAAACACATTTGTGACTGCATATCAAATAATTTTTTTTATACTGTAAATTAGATTTTTTTTTTTACACAATTTTATAGACACTATAAGCCACTTAAAACAAGATTTTAACATGGTTAAGGAGCATTATAGGCTAAAGCATTCAAGCAGAAATTTTTGTTTTTGGTTATATGGCCAATTAGCTTTGGTGTTCACAGCTCCACATGTGCAAACAACAAAACATGTATTTCATCACCCATCATACATAATCTCATTTGAGAGTCATTTTAGGCTGGAGTGGGAAATGAATGACTATCTGACCTCAGCGCTGAAAAATGAAATACAATAACTGGAGCACATCCACTAGAGCTGACATGTAGCGAGTTGGAATGCTTCTGTTCTAATAATGTGGCTCACACGTCGGCATACATGATCTTATTTGACAGCCAATGATGGAAGAATGAAGATGGTTTACATTAAATGTGCTTTTTTCCTCATTCTGAAAAGATTCTTTACATAATACATGTATACACTGCATAACGAGAGCATCTTTTGCTGATATAAACCATGGATAATAATGTATAAGTATAAGTATAAGCAAATGTTAGATGGCCCTTGTGTGTGTTGAAAAAAACTAAATATATAGCATAACTGCTATATATGATTCTCAAGGTGATTTTGTTTGTGCCCATTGTTGCGAGTTCACATATATTCTTATATTCAGACACACAGAAACCGCTCTGTCATGATTCACCAAGCTTTTGTCATACTCTCTCTGTTGTCCCCTGAAGCAATGCAGAGTTGATAAAAAAAATAAATAAAATTGTACTTTCACAAACAGTTTGCCCTTAACCCCCCACTGGGATTCAAAGCTCAAACCGTACACAAAATAGCCTGGGGTTTATCGCACTGAATCCAGCCGGAATAAGAATTCAACATACTATCGTTTAACCATACAGCTGTACAGCTTAGAGTCTGAATAAAAATGTGCCATCTGTTTTTTTTATAGAGCAGAACTTGGAGCCTTAGTGCACTGGCAATGCATATGGTAGCAACATGTTTGTCCCAAGGATACAGGTTCAAGTCTGTGTTATTTCCAAATTCCATTCAGCCAATATCTCCCACTTTTTATTTTAACTTTACCAATTAAAAGCATTCTTACACTGATGCCACTGTGTATGAAGCCCCTGCGGAAGCGTGCGGGTTTGAGGTGGGGATATTCCTCTGTACTGGTCACTTTGATGCCCCACACTTTCTTCCAGGCCTCATACAGCTGCAAATGGATGGGATACACTCCAGAGTGATGGGGAGCCACCGCATAACCCATGTTTGTGGGAATGCCATGCTCCTGAAAGGAAATAGCAAAAGAAAAAAAAAAAAAAAAAGGGTTCTTTAGCATATGAACCACTAATTGTGCATAACTTTATCCTAACTTCCTCTCTACCTCTACTAGGCGCTAAAAGTATATCCATATATATCTCCCTGGTAATGAGAAAGTGCTTTTGATAACTTTGTGTGCTTTGATGCCACATACTGTGTGGGGTTTGCATGTTATTTGTTAATTTAAAATTAATTACACTTTAACTTTGAAGTAAGTACATTTAAAAACTGCTGAGGCAGCTACTGCCTACAATATCTTGCTAATCTTTTACAACAACAACAAAAACGTCACAAGCAATGTTTGCAATAAAAGCTCATACATGCATGGGTGCGCAAATAAATAAATAAATAAATCAGTCAATCAACACATCACAATGTGGTAAACAACCATATTTTTTTAACAGCCTAATGTGTTTTATCCAAAAAAGCAAAAAGACTAAAAAATCTCTCTGATTATCACCTCTGCAAACTTTCGGTTGAGTAGCATTTGTTCGGCCAGCACGGACTGGTTGTGGAAGAGATGTGGCTGCATGTGACTCCACATGTGGGGGAACCACCAGAACTCTTTACTGTAGGACAGAAGCAGGTCATCTCCAAGATCCTCCTCATCTGTGCCTGAAATATAATTACATGGACACAAATAGTAAACATCCTAACTATCACAGAAGCTCATAAGTGACTGCTAATCACTTGATTAATGCTCACGCATACCAAAAGAGTATGTTGTTAGCATTTTGCTAAGCTAACAATGTGATATTTGCTTACCGGCATGGAAGAACTTCCCAGAGAATCCCAAGTTGAAGGTGAAATTGGGCACGTGGGTTCGGAGTTCGTTCTGCGTCTCCAGTAGGGCCTTGAAACGAGGAGTTTAGAAATGTAATAAAAGTTGTTTAACAGTCAGTAAACACAGAAAGCGTATTGAAAAAGCACACAGACAACAGACGAGAACACAAAAGAGATACATAGCCAAAAGACGTACGCCAACGCACGTATGCGCACAAGCACAGCGGTAACACAGTGCTGGAGGGACAGCGTAAGCATGTCTGCTGTCTCTTCGTCTCCTGTGTTTGCTTCATTACCCCTCTCAGATTTAGCTCCGCATCTGCCTCTCATTTGATTTGTTTACTGCGCTTGTTTTTGACTGCCTGTCTCTCCAGTGTGACTCAATCAAAAGACTGATTCATATTTAACTGCACAGAGGTCCACAGACAGACAAGACGGCTTTGATTATGTTTGCTTTCTATTCCTTCCCTCGGCTGAACATCTGCATCGGGGTGCTCCGAAGATGAGAGATTCACAAGAAGGACGCCGAAAACTGCGTTTGAAATATTCATGCTTGCGGCGAGTCTTTGGATGCCCTTTGAACAGCGAGTCATAAAAAAATTATAAAATAAAAAAGGGAAATGGAAAGAAAAGGAGATATTCGGAAAAAGAACAGCAGAGGTTGGAGTATTGAAAAAGCAGACAACTGATGATAGGAAAAGTGCTGTCACGTCACGAAAACTTTTGGTGAATTATATGGATCTAACAAACCAGTTTTTCAATGTTCTGCTTCTGAGGTGCTGTTTTCATCTATGTCTTTTTCATGGTCTCTTCTTTTCCCCCAAACCATCTTTTTAAGTTACTTTCTTTTTGTACATATTTCATTCTATGTCTCATTCACAAATAAGACTTTTTTTCTGCTGGCCCAGTCAGTCAGTTGGTCATCATATTCACAGGTCCCAGCAGAAAAAAAAAGGAACTTTACATTTTGAATATTTTTTTTAATAAACTGTAAAAAATTAAGTAAAAACCAATGTCAAATTTAAATCATAACAAGGAAAGGATATTACAAAGCTATAAATATAACTATTTGACAGCTACAAATTCATACAAGTTTGTTACAAAATTATGAAATACGGTGCATTGGTGATTTATTTTCATTTTCTCACTGATGCCTCAAAAGACTATAACAAATCATTCTCTCCATTTCAGAAAACTTCATCCAAATTAGCTAGCTAACGCGACACTGATGTATTTAAATGAGCAGAACTCACAACGTTCAGTACATCACAGAAAGTTCTTAGAGCACAAAAACATGTACGTTATTAAAGCAATAGTTCACCCAAAAATGAAAATTCTGTCATCATTTACTCACCCCTCAAGTAGTTCCAACCGTGTATGAATTTCTTTGTTCTGCCAAAAGGAAGGTATTTTAAAGTAAGTTTGTAACCAGGCTGTTTTGGGTCACCATTGACTTCCACAGTAGGAAAAATAAAATACTATGGAAGTCAATGGTGACCCAAAGAAATCTGGTTACAAACTTTTTTCAGAATATCTTCCTTTGTGTTTGGCAGAACAAAGAAATTTATACAGGTTTGGAACTACCTGAGGGTGAGTAAATGATGACAGAATTTTCATTTTTGGGTGAATTATTCCTTTAACTTATAAGACATTGTGGCCAATAGGGCAGCGTAAATTAGTTAGCTGGCTAGAAATCCACACATACAGGTCCTGGTTCATTTTTACTATTGGGCCCTGCTTTCTCTCTAGTCTGGATCACAGAAATGATAAGCAAAAAAGGTGAGAGAGATAATACGATAAAGAAAAGTGGAGAAGAGCAATAGAGTATTAGCTCTAAATGTATGTATACTGTGTGTTTATATGGCCCTTAATCCCAGACTTCAGATAGCCGTGCTTAAGTCAAACTAAACATATATAAATGTGATAGAACTGATAAACCAGCAAACCATTTGACATTTATTAAAGAAAAACTGCACAAGCGGAATTTTTAAACAGAACAGTGCTCACCTTGACATCAGACACCTTCATCCTTGTGCCTTCCTTCCCAACAAAGATGTCATCAATATCCACCAGTATGTAGCGCTCAAGAGCCAATGAGAGACGTTTGCCAGTCAAGAAACTCACTGCGTCCACCAGTACCAGTTTGTGAAGCCAAAAGTTCAGGTTGTTGCCAAAGAGTACCCGCTGGATGCCATCATGAAGACCTAAATCCTGAACAACAGCTGCATGAAGGGGTCCAGGAGCTCCACTGGCCTCTGTACTCCGTCCTCGAGCTAACAGCACAGGCTCATAGGTTGTATGGTTAGACTGAAAGACCGTCCAGTCGTCCCCAGGTAAGGGGCCATGCTCCACCTCCCGGGCCTTGGTGATGAGCAGCAGTGGAGACTTGGGATTGACACTACAGTCCCTTAAACCCAGATTGGAGTGGAGGAAGAGAGGGAAGCCCTTGAGCTGGGCGCTCTGCAAACTGTTCTCATTAGCCTTTCATGAAGTGTTGGAAGAAGAGAGATGAAAATCCACATTAAAAGGAGCAATAATGACAGACAGGTTTTTAGCATTTTATTTTTCCCCATTCATACCGTTAGTCTAGGGCTAGGTGATAAAACGCTAACTATAATTATATAATTTTAATTGATAAAATAATATGAAGGGTTTGATAAATGTTTGATACAATGTTTTGTGCCAAAAGAGGAACAAAACAGTGCAACTCAATTGAATCACATCACATGCACCATTTATCCACTCGACTCAAAGTTCGAACGGCAGCGAAAGCTCAGTAGAGCACATGTGCTTACTTGCTGATGAGTCTCGGTCATGGAAGCACTAAACAGCGCTGTGAAAACCAGTGTGAAAGGTTTAATTTCAGCAAAGAACGCAAACGACTCGATAATTTAAACTAGTTTTAAGCCAGATGAACAAGCCCTGATAAACAGGAGAAACGCTGTGCACATCAATACAGTCAGAAGGCTTTTTAAATCTACAAATCGCCATAATTTACCATGGATTTACAGAAGCGCTGTCAAACGATTCATTGCGATTAATCACATACAAAATAAAAGTTTTTGCTTGCATAATGTATGTGTGTGTACTGTGTGTATTTATTATGGAAATATAAATACACACACAGGCATGTATATATTTCAGAAATATGTGTTTATATATTAAATATGTTTATATGTAATATAAAATATGAATTATATGGATATAATATTTTCAAAATACATTCTTATGTGTGCGTATTTATATACACATAATATACACAGTACAGTTTTTTGCTTTTATGCTAAATGCATTTAAGATACTGTTTTTCATACAAATATCATGATCTGGTTAGCATGGCTATCATGACCTAAATGTATGCTACTATGGAAGTACAATGGTTAATTTGAAAATAACTCACAACTGTGATAAATATAAAAATAAGGCTGTTAAAATGTAGCGGTTATTTTACAGATGTTACGGTTTTTGATCATGAACATAAATTTACATTTGCATCCTACATCATGCATCTTGACACACAACAATGACACTGACATATTTCAAGACATTTTTAGTTGAGACGGCTGAAACATGCATTTTAGTCTGGGACTAGCTTAAACATTGCCTGTGATACCAGGGGTTACAATTTATCATGATAATTATCAATACAGATTAATATGAAAAGCTTTATAATTATATTTTTGGCCATATCACCCAGCCCATGTAAGTCATAGTCATAATTTGTTTTTACTCGATCATTATTAATACCTATTGTACTAATGGCTGTGTATTATTTTTGAATTACTATATTACCAGCTTAAACTTTGAGTTGAATTAAATTCAGCACAAGTTTCCGGAATGCACTCTTTTTGTAGTTAGAAATCAGAGAAAGCATATTTCATAAACGGTCTGGAAACACTGTGAAGGGGACATTTTTTATATGGCCACTTTAATACAGCAGCAATTTACTGCTTCCATTAATCTCTAAGCTGAAGTTAACTAGTGCTCTCCTGATTTAGATGCCTTGTGGTACTAAGGGTACCCAAATTTGTTTAAACACCATCCATGCTCATCTGCATGCTGCCCACTCTCCTCTAGGCCCAGCTGACCCAGTGAAGCTGGATCAATTGGTGATAAACTGCACACTGAGTGGAACAAACACAATGAGCCTTACAATTTGGAGAGAGGCCTTCACCCTGCTCATCTCTTAACACAGCCATTATTCTGCCACCAGAGGTAGCAATGGGACCCTCTGGAGAGATGCATTGTCCACAGGCAATGCCAGATGAATCATGCATTTTTTCATCCTTTCTTTTAATGGCAACACACTGAAACAAGCTGAAATTTCAAGAGTAGGTGGTGATGTCACTCAGCACTTGGAGAATACGGATGGGAGATTTTCACATACCAGTGGCCTTAATCAATATCTTCCCTGAGCCTCTCCCTAATCCCATCTTCCGGTGTCCATTGTTCCAACAACACATGCAAGCCAAAGGCTCCTTCAAAGCTTATCAGCATTTAACTTACTGACACTGAACAATTCATGAACCATGTTGGATAATTAGCCCAAGCCTAAAAAAGCTGTTAAACAATTGTAGTCCAGCTTGTTGGTTACTGCCTACAACTGCTTTCTAAGGGAGGCACTTCAAGATTTGATAAGCGCACAGGTAGTAACTCTACAGAGAAATTTGATGTTAGCATGTTGCTAAACTAACAATAAATTTATCTAACAAACTAAATAAAGTAACAATACAGCAAACAAACATTGGTTAAACAGTCAACTAAGCTTATCAATAATCTTTGGCAAGAAATGAAATAAGAATAGTCCTACTTAAAATCTCTTTACCTGCCAACCATGAAATTGAGCCATGTTTGCTTTTTCACATATGCTACACGTGAAGCTGCTATAAAATTGGGTAAATAAATATCAGCAGCCTTCACGTCAGGCACCTTATGATGCCTTAAAATGCTAGGTAGTATTGGTAGGCAACACACTATGTTTTAGAACAGAGTTTGGTTGGTGGCCGGAGACTTAATATGGCCCCTAGAGACTATTCCAACTCAAGTGCTGGTTAGGAAAACATAAGGGTTTATTCCAATTATACACTGACTCTATGGAGTCCATGTATTAGGTTAGAAGCCTAAAATGAGGGCAAACAAGAGCTTGAACCCGCTGGTGCATGCAAGCATAACTAAACTGCTGGTGTCCACTGTGATGCTTCTTTGTGCAACTCTTGGGAGATAAATGCATTTGGCATTGATAGGTGCAAGTCAAGGCTTGATGTGAAGGTAATTATGTATGTTTCATTACTGGAGTGAACTGGAGGCAGTGCTTCTTCACTCAAGGGGACAAAAAGTTTTGGTCTGCTGAACCATGTACTCTCAGGGTCTGTTATCAGACACGCTCAAGGTTCTCAATCAATGAAATCCAGCAAGGCAAGAATGTTAACTGCCTGGACAAGAAAACAGCATTTGCAGCCAATCAGGGATTGAACTGTTCCTGTTAGTGTGTAAACAGAAGAGCCTGGGGTAAAACAGCTTTGAGGAGAATCGGAGCAGCCTGAGTCAATAAAAATTAACGAGTGCAAATTTCATGCGGCTCCTTTTAAGACATGTTGATGTCCTCGCCCTTCTGCTGCAGGCGAGCGAGACTCTAACAGTCTCATCAACTGGGATAACCTCTACTAACAATTAGTGTGCCGCACTCAAGCTCGTGAGGGTAATAAAAGCAGGCCTGGCCTTAGGCAAACAATACATTAGAACTGGGGGAGGAGGGTTATAAGCTGGCAATGAGAGGCAGCAATGAGTAATAGTCAAATGTGCAGACTCTAGTGCCGAATATTTCCTCTGACTGATTTTGAAGAGCAGTTCCCCCATAGAACAAGAACCAACCAACAAGGACATTCTTGTTCAGTAATGTGCTATTACTTCAATGTTTAGCATAATGCGCCAACCTCCCTCCGTTGGCAATATTTCTGCATGCTAACATTTGAATCAGACTGTGAAATGTCAGTTGAGAGATCGTTTAGTGCAAGTGATTGACCCACTGGAATTAAGAGACACATTAACAGCCATTAGTGACACTATTTGCTGTGAAAGGTCAAGCTGTACAACACAAATGGCTCACCTTGAAAAAGCCGATGATGCCAACGCCATACTCCACACAGTATTTGTCCAGCAACTCTCTGTTCCAGGCATCCAGGTTGACATACTTGAGGATATTCTCGTAGATGACAAGTGTAAATCGACCACGGTTCTTGTCTGTGAGTGTGGGCATGTCGCCCTTCCCAGGTGCGATCTCGGTCTGGTATCGAAATCTCCCTGATTCCAAGATGGCTACGATGTCCTGGCCCAACTGGGAATACAAGCTCTCTACAAACACCAATACCACAGGGTCGGTTCGAGACATGTCTGCTGGCTTGGCGGTTCTGGCTGGTAGCACCCTTGCTGACGGAGGGGAAGGAGTCGCCCGGGGATCATCCCAATCAGCAGTACCTTCTTCTGGGACCACCACACCTCCAACTCCTGCAGGTTCGAGCTCTCGTTTAACACCATACAAGAAATAGGCTGAGATGAGAACACTGACCATGCAGAAAATGAAGAGCAGCAGCAGGCTGGTCTGCAGCGTGAGCTGACGGAAAAGCCGTCGCACACGTCCACACATCAGCATCATCACCGTGTGACCACACCAATCAGGATAGACGCAGTCCTCTATTTACAAGTCTATCGTATGTTTTTTCCAAAGAAACAAAACAGATGGGTTAAAATTGGGCTTCTCCGTAAGGTATGCGCTCATGTCACCATTGCAGATGGTGGTGAGACTGGGTTGGGCAGGGGACGGCATGGGCGAGGTGGGCTTCCACTCTCCAGCAAGGGATGTGCACTGCCCCCTCATGCACCAGCGGCCCCCTGCCCAACACCTCTATGCCCCTTCTCTACCCTCTCTGAGTCCTTATCTCCTGATCCCGTGCAGGAAAGATTCTGGGTTTTGGACTTGTTGAAGGCTTCTTGTTCTTCGGCACCGGATGCTCCAGACAGGTCATGCCCAGAGCATTCTAGCCTCCTTGAGTTTACCTAAAAAGAAAAATCATGAATTTAACAAAAGTACAAGTGCAAATAATGCAAACAAAATGCAACCAAAATCAAAAATCAATGCAATTAACTCAAAAATATATACTCCGGACCATTTTTAGCTATCAGTTATGTAGACGGAACAGTGCAACTATGTATTCAAAGGCATTTTTGACTGGACCAAATGAAAAACTCTTGTATTACCCCTCTCTGAATCTTGGCTGTAAAAAAGCCAAACCCACATGATGCCGTGGGAGCCCTACAACCTGGGTTTCTTTTCACTGAATACCAAGAGCGTCTAGAGAGGCATTTACAAAGGCAACGCCAGGATTACGGGATAATGGAGGCGGCTTGTATTGATTAGTAAGGGCTTTAAAAAGTGATCCTCACTATCCTTCATGCACTTCAAAGGGCAAAAGTCATTTAATCTTTTCATCGTAAATGAAGGATTTAGCGCAAAGTGTGGCACAGGTGAATGAGTCGAGTAGGATTCAGATTAGCGCTAACCAAGTAAAGGCCTCTGCAGAATGACGATAGAACTAATAGCGATTGCAGGAAGCTGCATTGAAGGCTAAAGGTGATGACAGTCATGAAACGAATGGCAAGAGAGAAAGTATCTTGCAAGAGGGATCATGCAAGTGTAACTTTAGATGTTGTCTAATTCTTTCAAATATTCCTTACGCAACTTTCAAAAGACATCCCAAATTATAAAAAAACCCATTATAGACAAAAGGACAATAGAAAGTTTGAAAAGTCAGCAAACATCAAAGTCAATTTAAAACTATTCACATTAAGTAGGCACCTAAACAAACACATTTACAGACATCTACTGTGCTCAAGGGCACCATGGTTTTTGGCATTGTTCACTTTCAAAGACATCTTCTCAAAAGATGCAGTTTATACATACATGCATGTGACCAGTGGCCAACATGTTGTTTAACTAGAGGGAGAAGCACACAATGGGCGTCTGAGGAAAGGCTGAAGCAAAGCTACAAGACACAACGTGTCTGAGAAGCAATACAGGTCAACTTTCAAAGGCATCACAGACTCACTTCATGTATGGGTTATGTGAAAAGGGAGACTAGAACAAAGAATCAAAGCCTTGCAGGGGTTTGGGGATAAAAATGTGTGAATACCGCAAAAAAGGGAAAAGACACAAGAGCATGCCTTCAATAAGATGATGAAGGGTAAAAAAGTCTTGACAGAGAAATAATAGAGCCTTAGAGAAGGCCATTTTATCATTCAAAAGGTTTCTGGGAGTACATGTAAAAATCTTGTCACATTCACAATCCCGAAACACAGCTGTTGACTCTCCTGTCTGCTTGTGTGATCCAAAATCCCCATCAGGAATTTTAGGGGTCGGTGCTGTTAAGAGAAGTACATGAAGTGTTTCAGCTGTAGGGTGGGGAGGCACTGGGTTTTATAAAGAAAGAAAAAGGCAAATCTAGGCTGCATTCCACAAGGGACACTCAAGAATAATGTTTTTGCACCCAGTAGCGCCACATCTCCTTTCCTTTACACCAGGATTACTCTCAGGCCACAATACCTGTCACTGGCCTCTCATTGTGTCCGGCAGAGGAACGTGAACAGCCATCGGCGTGTCGTCAGAGGTCGGATTACAGTCAAAGAGCTTTCCTATTCAGAGCCTGGTTCTTTAATATGCAGAAGACTGGACTAAAGACGGCTGAAGCAGCCCATTGTGTACTGCATACTCTGAACAGCATGACTCAGTTGACATGAAGCAAGAGAGCCCACACCCAGAACAAAATTCTAAGGATATGAAATGGCTTTGTAGCACGAGAGAATAGGGGAGTTATATGAAGTAATAAAAATGAAACTAAATTAATAAATACCAGTATTCTTATAATACTATTCAATAAATAACAGTTCATCAAAAAATGAAATTCTGTCTTCATTTACTCAGCCTCATGTCATTCCAAAAGTGTATGCAATTTTTGAAGAACACTGGGGTCCAACCAACTCCATACAAAAACCAAACGTTTTAAAACATTTACTAAAAAAATATTTTATATTTTAGAAGAATGAATGTCATACAGGTTTAAAAGACACTAGGGTTGGTAATTGACGGTAGTATTTTTGAGTGAACTTTCCCTTTAATTAGATTGAAGTTCATGTTCTAGGTGTTAAATGAACATGTGATGTGCAGTCATAGGTTGGCTATATTGTCTTTTTTACTGTCTAAAAATGGAGACAACTGCTGTTAACATTTCGCAACTACAGCAAAACAAAAATAAAGAAATAAACAACATGCTGATAGGTTAAAACAAGAACCAGGGATGAAAAAAAAATAGGTGTTAAAACGAAAGTGTCAAGACATGGAAAAATTAGGACCTTGACATTTAGAAACCAGTCACCATCTCACCCACGCCAGCAAGTTTCTTCTGTCCCAGATCTTTCCTTCCTTTTCTTTTTCTCTTTCTCATAGTCTCAAAGCCCAACAGACGTGTGAAAAATGCACCCTGCCTGGGAGTCACAAAAGCCATTTTCTGATGGCAGGATAGCTTCCATACACTCCCTATCTCAAGGGCACAGCATACCTTCATTCCCAAAAGCTTACACTGTACTGTCAGCTCTGGCTCAAATTCTGTTGAGTGTTTTTCGAATTGTGAGCCCAGACAATGGTTGACAACTGCTATATTTCAAAACACAGATACAAAATGTACGATAAAGTTAGTTTAGACACATTATAATGCCACCGATTGCTGCCGAAGTGTTACAATGCTTAAGATTTATGTGCTTCCAGTTAAGAGTGCAATAAAACCAGGAGTCTGGAAAACAAATCAGAATAGCAACGTCTACATGATATCCGGAATTGATCGGCACCAAATAAAAAAAGTTATAGGTCTGGAGTGGAAAAAACAGGGGATATCAATATACACAGGTGATTTTGAGGGATCTGCTGACGGGAAAAAGATATGGAGCCATCAAATGTTTATCTGCACTGTCTCCTCTTTCTTGTTTTATGTCAAAGCAAAGCGATGGTACAGATCTGCTGCTGGAAGAATGGGACGATAAAAAGGACGATATGCTCTAACAGCTTCGAACACCAGGGCCGCATTCATTGCCGCTCAGAGACACAGGACACTTCCTGGAGCAAGTGGTGTGCATCTGCGTGCCAGGACAGCAGGACAATAGCTGGACAGCTCCAACTCACAGGACTCGTTTCTACCGTTTTAACTGCAGGCAGACCTAAAAATCAAAAGAACCCCCCTCAAATCGGTACAGTGCTATTTAACGTTCACAATGATGGACATTGTTTGTAGCACATGATGATGACGGGGGCTGCTGTGGGGTCCGTTCCTGCTCATGAATGGAAGTAGTCAGACTGAGACTAATGCTGGCTCTGACCACCTCTGTTCTGTTACAAACTCGGCCTAAAACCACAATAAGAGCAGTCCAAGCCTGAGTCAGCCTGTCAGAGAAATATCTGTGTATTTCATAAAAGAAATGAATAAAACATGGTGTACTTGTCATTACGCTCAGCTGATGCCGAAAAAGAAATATGTGCCGTTCTGTTAATTTGTGATGTGTCTTTATAGAGCACAGAAAGAAAATAGAGGAAAAAAAAGTACCCAAGGGAAAAGCTAAATAGTCTAATTTGTTAGAGAGACAAATCACCAGCTGCAGGTCACTGGGAATGAACTCAGCCTCAGTAGATGAGCAACATTCAAAATGTTGTTGACTTCAGGATGATTGCGTCTGTAAAAAGTGGGGAGTTGGTGAAAAATAAAAGTGCTATTCAAAATATTTTTCTTCTTCTCTGTCAGACAGACTAATAGTTACGAAAGCTTATTCCTGCCTTGGAATAATGATGGTAATTGTGACTTTTTATTCTGACTTTCGCAATTCTGAGTTTCATAATTAAGAGTTTCACACAATTCATCACATTGCAGTTGGGTTATTTTGATTAGTTAACAAATAAATAAATAAATACAGCTAACTAACACAAAACAATAAAAAAACGATGTTTGAAAATGTCAAAGAAAAACAAACCCTGAGATCTGTGTTTTTTCTAATAAGCTCTTCATAATATTCAGTGGAAGAAATAAGCTTCCATAATAGTTTTCAAGTCAAGTTAATTTTACGAACAATATTAATAAACAAAGCTTTCTTCTGC
Source organism: Enteromius mattozi (assembly GCA_032359235.1). NCBI lineage: Eukaryota > Metazoa > Chordata > Actinopteri > Cypriniformes > Cyprinidae > Enteromius > Enteromius mattozi. The sequence continues at coordinate 6,198,852 of JAUMHE010000032.1, read as the reverse complement.
TTTGTTTAGGTAGCACCTTTGAGTCTCTCAACATGGAGCCAAAAACAACCCTGACCTAGTCAAAATCACAGCTTTCAAACAAACATGACCTGTACATGGCTGGCCACAGATCTAAAAATGTGTTAATATAACAGACACCAAAGACTTATCTCCTTCACAAACACCACAAAAAAGGTCTTTATGAAAAAATCTTTCAACACAATGATTTATAATAACCCACTTGTCACATTAATGGCAATTACCTTGATGGAAAACGGTCATTATCTGTCTTGAACACAATTAAATAACACATAAAAGGCTATAGTCATACCGGTCAGTGACTTGACTTACCAAGTGTGCACAGTAAGGAACTAAATGTGTTGTAAATTTTTAATATGTTTTGGATTCTTGCTTTTGCCTCATAAATACATGCAGAGCTTATTTTCGGGGTCAGCAGGATGCTGTGCTCTAATCTCCAACCCAAAACTGAAGATATGAGGAGACAATTTGCTGAAATTGTACTTTTTCAAAGGCAAAGGGCTGCAAACAAAAGCCTTTAAAGTTCAAAGACCATGTTCAGTGAGAAATATCTAAATCTGTCTGAAAGGGAGAGCCAGCAATTCCCACTGCCAATGTGTTCATCAAAGCACATTCTTGCTTTCAGATTTATAGTCAATAAATAGCTAATAATAACGAATATGGGATGGTACACTAGCAGAAGAGGACATATTTCCGTCTTTAGGGGCTATTGGCTTGATTTGAACCCATCTGACATGAAAGCTGTGTGCGTAATCCCCTCAGGTCTCAACAACTGTGTGATCTAGGCCTAAATATTGATATCATAACATGCAATAGTCCCACAGAAGAAATTCATTTTGTTAATGGTAGTTATAAAGGGGCCATATCATTGATTTTTGATGCTTTTGAAATCAGAGTAACACACAGAGACATACTTCTACCTAAAAAAAAAAGTGCTGTTTTGAAATAGCAAATGTTATGAAATCACAACACAGAGCACCGTGTTAATATATCAAATATTCACAATACATCAGGACCATATGCACATCTGTACATTATAAAGTTGTGATGATGCCTTAATCGATTTGCAGTATTTAAAATAACTGATTCGTGCCACAGCAAGTGAAATGAAGGTTAGCCAATCACAACAGACCTCATTTACATGTAAGTCTTAAAGGTACAGTAGTGCAGACAGCCTGAGTAATTGTGTTCTTGGTTGAACGTGCACGCTAAATAAAACAATAACTGTTCTGATTGCAAGAGACTTAATTTGTGATTCATTCATTAGGTGTCAATTGAAAATGAAACCTATTAGTATTACTAGAAATTAGTAAA
>JAUMHE010000032.1:6171394-6187211 GCA_032359235.1 Enteromius mattozi | reverse complement strand
TACACACACACACATATATATATATATATACACACATATATAAAATAATGTTAACAACAGCAATCATGAAATAAAATAAAAATTCTTGCGAAAGGTTTTTACTGTTTTTTTTTTTTAGAAACTGCACAAATCCAATAAATGACTACACTAAATAAAACTGCAATCTAATAATTTATACAGTAGATAAAAACACTAAAACAAAACACATGGTAACAGTTCATCATTCATTTATGTGTATACTTACAAAAATCAGTGTGTATTTGTTGTCATATGTACCAGTCAGAAAGCAGTGATTCAAGTCTCACAAGCAAAATGTAAAAATGTCATAAAGCACATTGTAAGCAGTATTTGTTTGATTCACTAAAAAAACAAAACAAAAAGAGAACCTGCTCAAAAGTTATTCATTCTGAAAATGAACTATACCAGCCAGACTGCATTTTGTTAATTCATTAAAAAGAAATGACACCGTTTCCTGTGCTACTATTACAAAACAAATGACTCTGAGTATTTTAGTACAGCATTCTGTTAGTGAAACTAATAAAAGTAATCAGATAATGGCATAAAAAAAACATTTCTATTATTTATATTAGTAACTTAGTAACTAACAACCTTTTCTATTATTTATATTAGTAATTAAATTAGTAAAACAATCTGATCGCAACAAACTATTCTTTAATAACAAAAAGATTACAGTGAACCTTTTCAAATATATTTCCAACCATTCCAACAACAACACATCAGGTGTGTCCATGGCACACATTTATTTTCTACACCAAAGGATTTGGAACATAGTCAGTTCTCTTAAAGTCCAAACAAAAGGACTCAATGGTTAATAAGACAGCTCAGCACTCAAGAGCTAGTGCAAAACCTCCCAGTGAAGTGGTTTTGGTACAATAATCCATGTATAGAAAAATTAATAAGCTAAAGCTATAAGGACATAGACAAGCGTACACATAATGCATCTTCCATGAAGCACGTAGCCAACTATACCATCTCACCTTCCTAATACTTGTCGGAAGAAGAGGCAGTGTAAGGGAACACCTTACCGAAACAACTTTGCCCCTATTAATGTGAGAAACCATCCCAGTGAGAACAAACATGACACCAGCTCAAAGACGAATGTGTAGCCTACATAAAACTGCAGGCTGAATCTACTTGGTAATAAGCAGAAATGAGAGCAAACGCTATTGTGTAGGGTCCTCAAAACAGGAAGAAAAAAAACCCCAGTGCCTTAATCTTTTTGGCATATTCTATATGCCTCATAGCTTTAGGGAACGAGAAGATTTCCTCTTTCACTCTGAGACAGGGAAGGAGGGATTTAGGTTAAAGGAGGCGAGAGGAGGGAGAGAGCGAGAAAGGATGTTGCTTTAGAAGTTATAGCAAAGCCAGAAGCAATGCATCATGCTGACATGAACGAGGAACAGAGGGAGAGTGAATTTACTCTATTGGATTTCAGAGGAAACAAATACGATTGGCCACCCTCAAGATTCATCACATTGACTACCAATTAGACGGGCTGAGCACTAACAGCCATCGATTTCTGAAGGGTCAAACCTTACGTTACACCTTAATTGAAGCTCACACGGCTGCAGCAGGCAAAAACCAAGAAACAACTGTATAATCACACTACTGAGATTAACTGCTGAAAAAAGGAGGAGTATATGTGTTTGCAAGTGTGATTGTGTGTGTGTGTATCTGTGTGTTTTATTGGCCTTATTGTACTTAGCCTGAGCTGCAGTAAACAAGGTTCAACTGCTGTTACACCGGCATTCTGGATCTAAAAGGAACTAAAATCACCCTTTTAACCCTTCTAACTACAATCGCCCTTTTGTACCTGTTGTGTTCCAAATATCCCAAGTTTAGATTTTGGTTCAAAATACTTACCTGTTGAACAAAAATAGCCTTAAACCTACATACATTTTTTTGTTGTTGTTTTATTTAGTAACTTTCAGGAGGGTGTACTCATTTCTACTCATTTCAAGCCATCCAAAGACCCACAATGGGCAGTGTATTACTGGCAGGGTGTACAACAGTATAATGTGGTTTCCACATCTCGAAGACAATGATTAAATAATCAGATATAACACATACAATTTCCCATCTACCTGCTTTGTTTTTTCCATCAGCACTTTTCACTTCGTAAACTTGGAGCCAGGGCTGGACTGGGAGGAATAATCGGGAGGCATTTTATGGTCCAGCCGGCCCACCACCACATATAGGCCTACCATATATATATATATATATATCTATATATATATATATCTATATCCCCCAAATAAAATAATTTTCAATTAATAAAAATAAGTAGGAAACTGTGTACCTATAGACTACTATAATTTTAAATTCTGCCAGTAATCTTCACACTATGGGACAGCAAAGACCTTCACAAAAAATGCAAACACTGACTGGTGTCTTTAATATTGAAAGTTAGGTAGGCTATTTGAGTGTAATACAAACTCACAAAATAAAAATTGGTGCAATAACATCCCATATCGTTGGATAAAAATAAAACGTCAGGTCATATTTAAACTAGATTCATTCGCATTCGCGAAACCTTATGCACACATTTGACTTTTTCGCTTTTAAAAGTGTTCACGTATTCTACAGTCATGGCGCGCGCAGGCATTAGGACAGGTAAGATTCCTCCGTTTCCCCTTCATGCGAGCTTCTGTTATTGAGCTCCTTACATTTTGCTGCTTCCATTTGTAGGCTTTTGTGTCTTTTCTACCGCAGTGTAATGGCCAAAACTATGTATTTGCATGCGTTACATCATTGTGCAGTGTGCCCTTTAAGAGACTTATCACTTCACGTACAACGTGCACTGTGTGGTTATGACGCAGAATGACTACGTAACTACGCCTGTAAACCACTGTGGATGAAGCTCACTCTGTTTTCTGTCATTTTCGTCCTTACTTTTATTTGTAACGCCCTAAAAGAGTTACTCACTCATGTATGAGAGGAGCGCGTTTACCGTGTACCAGCCATTAAACGTGTGAGACACCACTCTTCGTCTTCCATCTCTTTGATTTAACGAGTTATCCGGCTCAAAGCGTTACAGCAGCTTCTCTGCAACCCCCTTGCTCTTTTCTGGTTTATCCATTGTTATAGACGGACTCATCTCAAACTCCGGTCGAACTCTAAATAGCAGATATTTTCAAGGGGAGATGAGGGCTAGTCAGGAGGGAGGCAGGGCGTGGCCTGAGATTTCATTGGACTAGCTCAATGTCCTTTAAGACAGTCAACCAATGGGCCGCGATTCGTGTCTCAGATACTCTACCGTTGCGGTAATAAATAAATTGGCCTAATAAACTTTTTAAAAAATATTAAATTATGACTGATAGCCCCAGCCCAAAAATGTGCGTCGGCCCGGCAGGCATTGCCCGGTATGCCCTATGGTCAGTCCAGGCCTGCTTGGAGCTAAATACTTTGGGTGCCCAAGCCCAACATGTATAAATATCTGATTAGCCTTTCCTTCAGATGAAAACTACAGTTCTGAGCTCAGAGGACTTGTGATCTAAATTAAATCTGACTAGGGGTCGGTTCAGCTACATTTAGACACTCCAAGGAGAAACTAGTCCTAACCCTGGAACTGAACAAGTGACTTCTGAAGTTCATTTAGCCACAGGTCTCTCTTTTCACCACAGGTGCAGCCATTAGTTCGCAAGGCAGCACCACACACAACTCTACTGGCATCTGCCATCCTCTGCATCCCGTTTCTGATGCCAAATCCTACTAAGTAAGCCAGGTGGTGAAAGTCACAGGTATAAGCCGGGCCACAGGGTAAGCTTTGTGTGTGAGCAGTGTGGGATAGTGCTAATGATGAGTACTAATATATGCATCTTTGCTTCACAGTAACTGCTACATACAGCTGTTACATTTAACAACACTGTGTATCAGGAAAGAATGTTTATGCTACATAAGATGGAGAATAACATCAAAGTCAATGTTAAATTCTGCTTTTGACCCATTTCATTGTGAAACAGTGTATTTAGTTACAAAAATAAATTATAATGCAATTTGATTTTATGCACAGAGAACTGATTGAAAGTGCAAAGTGGGCATTATATTCCTTTTTTTTCCCACCGGTCAAAAGATCGGAATGCACAATAGTGCATTTATTTGAACAAAAATAAAAGCCAAAACAATATTATTAAAAACCTTTAAATTTTAAATGATTTTAAAATATATAAATGTTATATTAAATATATATTTATAATAAAACACACTGTAAAATATTAAATATATTTTAACATTTATGTTAAACTCATTAAATTTTAAGAAACATTTTGAGATAAAATGTTATAAAAAAAAAAGTCTAATTAACAGAAAAAAGTTGTTACATTGTCACATAGAAAAAAAATATTAAATTTCAAGAAAAAAGTTGAGAATAAACAAACTCATATCAAATAGCGTCTGCAGTTTTTTAAACTTTCGACAGTCTTCTTGAAATTGAATTGTAAATTAAAATTTATTATTAAAATTGTTCAGTATTAATAATAAGTCTGTATAATTGATAATTTTAATGGTTTCTGAAGGCCAGTGACTACGTACAGTAGACTGGAGTAATGGTTAATGAGAATACAAAAAACAAAAAAAATCTTTAAAAAATATCACATTTTAAGATCTATTAAAATATTTTGCAATATTACTTCAGTTTTGCCAAGTATATGAGAGAAAAAAAAAGAAGAAAAAAAAGACTTTAGACCAGTAATATAACAATATAATCTAGACATTTGTAGACCAGTAAGAATTATCCAACACTAATCATTTTTTTTTTTTTTAATAAACAGTAGCTACCTTTTCATGGTCAGCCCCTAAGATATATCCGATTTGACTGCCAGAGCATTGACTCATGCTGGAATAACTTGAGTCGGAACAAAGACGCACGTCAATCCACATCCACCCACCTAAAACACCCTGAAACCATCCTGCTTTATTCTCTTGCTCGTCTTCCCAACTGCCAGAGCACCGGGTGCCATTTGAAGGCGAGGTGTAGCATTTGCACTGCCTTGATCATCAGTGTGTGTGTCCAAGCTCTCAGTGGGGAATTCTGGCTGGCATCTCTTCTGGAATTGGCAGTGCTATTTGTCAGACACAGGGAACGACTCTTGCAGAGATGAGCATCTTAAAATGTCAACATCATTGGAAAGGCGCACAAATAGACCAAACATTATTTTTTCTAAAAAGTGATTTGCTTTTTTGCTGAAAAATAAGCAAAAGCCACTTCAAAATTGCCACAGCCTTTTTGCACAGCAGGACTTCAAGTCCAACTAGCTTTAATCACAGTGACGCGGTGAGTCATCAGGGAGACTTGGCTCAAGGTTCACTGCGGGATTTTGCAGAAAATCTCACTCATGTTGACAGTCAAGCATGTGGTGTGCCAATCAATAATAAGCTCTACAGTTTGAGCGAAAGGTCAGTCAACAACTTTCATCAAATTTCAGACATCGCTGAGATCAGACACTATCATTTCTTCAGTAGAGTAGATGCTGTTACTTCAGTGCAGAATAAAGTGCTGAATAATGTTATTTATAAAATCACATCAGTGCAACGCATCCCTGGGGTACCGGTCTGACATTTGAGGCTAAAATCCACTAAGTGGTTCCATCGTCAGGGTGCTAAGTCGAGTCCAGCTTTCAGGCTACTGTGGAGGAAAAGTTCTCTCGGTGAGGGGGAATCTATACACACGGGAACTGTCTCTGTCACTTTCATCGGCACAGCATGCTTAAATGGAGTCATCACCCCATGAGAAGTCAGGTTGGGAAAGGTCTAAATCTACCAGACCAAGTAACATGTGATAAGGAGGAAGAGATGATGGACACTTATTTGATGCGGTTCCAGCTGAGGGCCATTTCCACTCACATACAGAAAAGGGAGGTAGGGAAGTAAGATGGACATTAACCTTTCTCCCTTCTGGAATAAGCGATGGAGAAGATGGCTGCATTCTGGAACGAGTGCAAGAGTAATTGGGTCAATGACATATAGGATGTCCACAGAAAAAATTTGTAAATATAAAGTTTCAAAACCATAATTTAATCTCTAAATAAACAAGTTGTTAAATTATAAATATATTTCATGAATTACATTTTTAAAACCTAAAATAACTTTTCATTATAAAAGGCTAAATTATTTGACGTTTTAATGAAGTAATCACTAGGGATGCCCCTAATAATCAACAAACCCTTAGTCGCTTAATTTGAGAAACAAAACACACACACTGGCGAAGTCACAGATTGTTAACGGCTGGTTTATGGTAATACAGTATCCCTGTCAGGACATCCAATCATACATCCACCACAAATATGGCTTATCATCATCAATATTATAAACTTTACATGGAAGCTCAATCTGATGTTAACCCATAGAAATGTTATGCTATTCAATTATCTGTGTGGAAGCTGACTGTGAGCGCACTCACTGCAGGACACCTGCTCTTAAAATACTCCGTAAGGTAATACATCTTTAAAAATTGTAAAGACTTTTATTTGTGTGCACTCACACTAACAACAAAATGTGCTTTTGTAAAATAATGGAACCAAACTGGTGATAACGAGTCAGTGTCGCCGAGTTCATCTCTTAAACTGAAACAAAGAATGCAATTGTTTATCAGTGAATTATTAAAATGTTAAGGCAGCCTCCTTACGGTTTTTTCATGACACAATCATAATCATTGCTTCTGGGGTGCACTGTGGCAAGCTTTATGTGTGCGCTTCAGCACTTATTAGGCTTTGTAGGCAATTAAACGCTTATAATAATGATGTAAATGCTTTATTAACAAAATATGATTAGTTGACTAATAACTAAAATGAACGACTACTAGCAAAGACTATAGAACACCCAAGACGTGTCACTCTTATAGTTTTGAATGGGGGAAAATGCAACGCTTAACATGGCTGATCAATCACAGGAAGCCAATAAAATAGCCAATCGCTGATTTGTGAAGTCAGCGCATCGAGGCATCTGCCGTTAGAAGTTCCGGTTGCTATTGAAACATTTAGCATTCTGAGACATGCACCTAGGACTGTGCATGCGCACTGACTGATTTCGCCTGAGAAATAAGCTTTTTATAATGCTATTTGAGAAAAAGAAACAACATTTATTACACAGTTGTTGTCAGATTTCATTAGTGATTTCAAATATGAAATTTAATCGTAAGCTTAGTGAATAGTTTTGGAGAATTTGATGTTTTCCCATTCAAAGAGATACGAGCTGCACTTGGATGCCCGAGAGGCATTTCAAAGATGGCCGCCGAGTGACATGACTTTGCTACTAGTCAACCAGAAAAATCCTTAGTTGAGGGCAGCCCTAGTATTTACACAGTAATGAGGGCCTGCCTATAATATTTTTGTATTTATTTTAGGACAACAACAACTGAAAGGGGTATGAACAGAATTTTTTTTCTTCATTATGATACAAGGACAGGTGTATACAGACTTTAATTTATGTTTGAAAACTTTTTTTTTTTGGGAAATTCACAAATTTTTTTCAAGAAAATAAGAGCTGACTCAATGGTTACCGTTTTCTAAAACCAAAGAGGTTCATCTTTAGATAAACATCAATAACATTAAGCTGAGGTTTTTAGGATAAAGCACAACAAAGCAAGAAAAATTAACCCAATTCAAAAGGTTAGTGTTATTTCTCAAAGAAATTACATGTAGACTGAATCAATGGAGAAAATATAGAGGATTAGGTGGAAAAAAGCAGGGATCCTTTTTGTTTTGCGTCAGCGCCAAGCTCTCTGGGTTGAAGGATGGCTCCCGGGGGCAAGGCCTGTAGGCCTCATTCCCCCCACAGCATGCAGAGAATTCCTAATAGTACTGCACATTATGAGAGCGGAACAGACTACTCAGCGAATCAGATAATTGAGTTGAACAGCAGCTGGGGAGGAAAAGAGCGAGAGAGCAGCGGTAGCATCTCTGCTGAACGTTACAGGGGGGAATACATTTCCACCCAGCATCCCAGTCGACGGCTCTTTTCCCGGTCTCCACCCTACTTGGAGAACATTTGAGCACTTGAAGCATGCTAGCACATGTGGCCTGCTGGTGATTGCCCAGGATCATGAAGAGAGCGCTCAGAGATTGTTGAGACGGCTTATTGTTCTGGGACTGTGAAAAGAACATGAGGGGCTGCCAGGAAAACAGGGGGATGTTTAATTGTGAATGAGTGCGTATGTCTGAGAATGTTAGTTGCATTACCACTGCACCGAGCAACAAAGTGCAAGCATGTGGAGCCCATGAGAGAGACTGATCGATACCAGGTGCTTGTTCCATTTAGGCTGCCCAAAAAGGACATGAGCTAAAGTTAAAGCACCTCTGTGTCTGCTAAAGTGGGTCGAAGCACCACTCCTGTTGCTGTGCTGCAACCGTGCCGACTCCGCAGGTCAAAGGAGGCTGTGTGGAGCTGGCAGGCAACCTGCTTCTTGTCTCCCAAGGTGCTGGGAAATGAAAGAAGGGTGTTGGTCTCCAGGTGGATTCGATCAATCAGCAGTTAGAGGGCAGTGGTGCAAGACACACAGAGGGACGTGTAGGGAACAGGATTGAGCGAGGATGGGCATGTGTATACACATACACACACAAAAACACCAGCTGGCTGTCGGCTGTCAACTGAACTAGGATGCGGAGAATGATGGCCACAATGGGAACATATTGTAAGAATTCATGTGCACATGGAAGACCTTAAGGGCCAAAGAGACACACAGGATCTAAATACTAAGCAAAAATTCATAAAAAAAAAAAAAAAAAAAAAATACAACCCTTCAAAACCTCAGGATCAACCAGTTCGATGTCACATAACCAAAAAACAAAACAAATATTCTACAATGAATGCCAAAAACGTGCAACTAAGTTAAGCAAGACATAAATGTTCCCTATAATGGGCAATTTAAAAATAATGATAATAATTAATTTAATAGTAATAATAATAATAATAAATAATAATATTATTATTATTATTATCATCATCATTCATCATCATCACTACAAATTATTTTAATTGTTATTATTCATCATTATTTTAATATCATCCATTGTGGGAATAATTTATTATTAGTTGCTAATAACAACAACAACAACAACAACAACAACAACAACAACAACAACCACCCATCATCTAATAATCATAACACAATTCAAAAAATATACGTTGTTTTTGCTGTTGTTAATAAGAATTTATTTAATGAATACATTTATTTTTTGCATTTGATGTCATGGTTATTCAAAAAAATCTTACGGTATTATTAATATATCCTAATGGATAGGGAGTTGGACTTGTAACCCAAAGGTCACGGGTTCAAGTCCCAGGTCCGGCAGGGATTGTGGGTGGTGGGAGTGAATTCCCAGCACTCTCTCCACCTTCAGTACCATGACTGAGGTGAGACCCTTGAGCAAGGGTCCTCCTCGTAACAATAAAGTTATAAAATATATGTATTGTTGTTTATTTATTTTGTGACACCTGCATTACTATTATTACTGTAAAAATAATAATGTAAGTACTGCTTAAAATCTAAAAGTCATAATTATTGTAATTATAGTACAGATCAAAAATCAAAAACCTTTAAAAAGGTGTTGATTTAATACAGTAATATTAGTCATTGTTATTAATACAGTAATAATAGTCATTGTTATTATTGTTATTATTAAAGAATCATTATCCTCATAATGAATTAATAGCAAATATCCAGACTGAGTCCACAGTTCCAGTTACAGCAACCTTTAAAACAACCTTAAAATTCAAAAATCCAGCATTGGATGCACAAAAATGTTTACTCTAATCCATATTCTTCAATCTGCATGTAGAATACATAAACAGGCAGTGGTTTAATACACATTTCTGTAGGTAGAGTCTTTTCAGTAATTAAGTTTATGTACGATTAATGCTACGCACAGATAAAGGACAACAAAAGCTTGGTGGGTTATCTCGCTTTTCCGTATGGCTCAGAGTGAATGTTAATGCCAGATGCCGAGTGAGCGATCCCAATGGTTCCTGCACTCCGCAGGACCCGTGACCACCTGAACCATGTGTGGATGCTGCTTTGTCAGAAAAATCTCTTTCAAGTGTGGAATTGTGATGATTTGGCAGGGCAGGATGACTCTGGAGTGTGTTGGGTACAGTCATCAGAGGTCCCGGCCAATATGCAGCTGTCAGCTGTTTGAAATCTCACCTTCATTTCCTTTGACAAAGCAGCACAAGCCATATACAGAGCCCAGACAATGTTACATCCACAGAGAATCATTCTGAAAATGGGAAGAGACACAAACCTCACCTTGACCACTGCTGAGACAATCACTAAACAGAATGAGAAATCAGGAGAGAGAGAGCGAGTACAAACGGGATGACCGAGAGAGTAAACCAGTACTGTTTAAGCATCACGGTGAATTTGCTCAAAAGGCCGTTTCATTAGTATTCATAGACATGATCCAGGCGCTCTCCGCAACAGTTGTAAGTTTGCATTTACATTTAAAAACATTCACACAAAAGCTGAAGACGGCACAAGTCTAGTGCTCTTGGCACTGCCGTTGTCTAGAGCAAAGGATCTTGGGCACATAATTAACCGTATTTACACGAGTGCAAGAGAACGAGCGTTAAAAGGACTGAATGTGGACGTTTAGATGCTTATCTACTAAAATTGTTGTTGTTGAAACCACAAACGACACAGTGTGGATTCTATCTGTTAGCACAGGTTCTTTGCACTATGCCCACTGTTTGTTTACAAAGGCACTGTGGGTATATAATCATGAGACTGTATCTTGTTGATGCACGAATGCTACATTCACATTTTTTAATTTTTAATTTTATTGAAAGATTTCACCAACGCTGCATTTATCTGATCAAAATACAGTAAAGCAGTAATATTGTGAAATTTTATTACAATTGTGACTCACTGCAAAGTTGAACTTTTAGCATCTAGTCTAGCACTCTAGTCTTCAATGTCACATGATCCTTCAGAAATCACACTAATATGCTGATTCGGCACTTAAATACATTAACAATGTTGAAAGTTCAACATTAATTACTTGAAACAGATATAATCAAAGATGCCTATAAAATATAATTCAATGTGTTCTTCCTGCATAAAAGTAATTCTTAAAAATATACTGACTTTTGAATGGTAGTGTGTGTATATATTTCTATACACTTTCTATGCACTAATTCCATAAAAGCTATCCTCTGTATTATAGCACCTATTCTATTCTGCCTCCTTAAAATGAGTTCACTTATTGTGTTCCTCATTTGTAAGTTGCTTTGTATAAAAACGTCTGCTAAATGAATAAAATGCAAATATAATATATATATATATATATTTGCATTTTTTAAACTTGCAAAACAAGTGTGTAATAGTAAACACAAAGCAGACACAAATAAAGTCAGTGTTTGACGTCAAGCAAGTCGAGCTCCAGCTAAGGATCAAGTGTTTAGTCACAGGTCAGAAAAGACCTGAATTTATTCAAGGATAAGTCTACATTATGTACAATTAGACTCCACAAAAGGCGGAAAATCTCCAGATCTTGCAAAGCCATTTCACATGGAGTTAAAGTCAAGCCACTACTTGGTATCTGGCTTAGACCAAGGTTGTGGTTCCCAAAAGTGCTGCAAACCTAAGCAGATCTTAGAAACCATTGGTGCCAGCGGTACCATCTACTTAGGCTTACGATACTTTTGGGAAACACAGCCTAGATTCTGATGAATGTGTCTAAACAGCAAAACATATTAGACAGCACTTTTTCACTTTCTAAATCTGAAATCTGCTCATCTGGCCTACATCTCGTAGTTAGTATTTATTTTTTTTCTTATGTTATGTAAGATAGCAGTGATGTCAAACCAGCATGGAGAACTCAGGTATGGTTCCTAAAAACATCAGATTCTACATGCAAATTATGGAGGAAGTACACTAGTTGAAATGTTGATATATGTGAGTGTTAACAGCTTATTATATTCAGGGTTTTTTTAAATTATATGTTGACATCTATGCAGTTTCATTTCACTATGAAGTATAAGGGAAGCAATATGTTTTTAAAAAGACAAAGTTGTGTTACTCAACTAAACAGGTTTTATGACGGTAAATCAAGACGGTATGACCAACAAAAATAAATATAAGGACCAAATTGAATGGAACAATGTGTCAATATGTTCTTTAAATGTTCATGTCTAGACAGAGAACAGACAGAGAAACACTTAAAAAAAAAAAAAAAAAGAAAAGAAAAAAACTTCAGATATACTTTACTTTTTAATTAATTTTAAAGAAACAGCTTAACTAGAATATGCTAGTAATTTTTTACTGCACCTTCTATACTACACAAAAGTAATGCTTTTCCTTACTATTTCTGTCTTGTTTTCCAGTGCAAATATCTAAACAATAGATTTATTTGACATGCAAAATGACACCATATCAGAAGTCTTGTTTTCTAAGAAGCTAATCAAACGGTTTAAGATTAAAGCAGAAATCTCAAGCAAATGTGGCTTGATTAGATGTAATTAGATATTTGTATTGAAAAAAGGGCAAAATACTGAAGTAATACACTTTCCTGTTTGGTATAAAATGAAAATTGTTTATACATTGCATTAAAAAAAAAAGTAAATGAAATAGTAAAGGGAAAAGGGGGAATATTTGTTAAAAGCCCCTAATAGTTGACAAAAATTCTGATTGGAAATCTGATTCCATCTTCAAATAAAAAGAATATAAGATACAGCACAAAAATAAATTGCAAGCAGACCTACTCCAGTTTCTCTAACCAAATCACACTTTCTTAACGAGAGGAAATAACACGTCTGTGCTTCATGAAACTAAGACAAGCTCATGTTAGCCCATCACGAAGCATCTAGAGTGATGCCTTTTTCACTTATTAATAATTCACTTCTGCCGATGGCTCTCAATTATTTATGAAAGTTTATAATTCATCTTCCACCTTCACTTATATAAGGTGAAAAACAAAAGAGTTGATGTAAAAATCAATGATGCCCGTAAACATCACATCACCATCAGGCCCGCATCAAGTACGCAGCTCTGTGACTGAATGTGCAGCTATGTTACAAAAGCATAAACATCTGAAAATGTTTAGCAGTGACTATTTGAAGCATTTTAACCTAAATTATCAAATACAGCTCACAGCAAAACAACAGATTGGCAGAATTTCAATTTGGTAAGGAATCCAAGGTTTCATTTTTCATGCATTCCCACAGGCAGGAATGTGAACCGCGTGAGGGATACAGTCGGGCTCTTCTCCAAATCTTTGTGGCGGATCAGAAACACTGGTAACTGCCATCAGTGTGACTCGTGTGCCTTTCAGTCTCTCTGAATACAGAAGGGAAATGCTTCATATATGATGCTTTAAACCCTATTGCAATGCAATTCTTCAATACAGACGTCTCCTTAAAAAATCTACTAACAAACCATAGCCAGAATGTGGCAATTTGCCATTTTTATTAATAGAATAATGGAGCATGGCCAGGAAATCATACCTGCAAACTAAAGGCTCTTTCCACTGTCCACTGACTTTTAAAAAAGTTGAAACAGTCTTCAAAATATCTGGGTTTCAGGTTTTTAAATGACAGATTTTTGTCACTTTTGGGTAAATTCAAACTTACATAAAGCCCTTATAAAGTAGGAGGGAAAATCTGAATATTCTTGAGAGTATTAATGTGACTACAGCGACCATTTGAGGATTTGTTTACTCAGTGTTCTGTCCTTTGACAGGCAAGCAGCTGGTGCAAGCACATTACAAGAAACAGCAAGGCCACACAACAACGATCCAACTGGTAAAGCAATAAACCCTGACCGGCACCCATCTTACCTCTGGTTGACAGTGTGTTCCTCCCAGAATCTCATCAAAAGTGGCTCTGCTCGCCTGAGCTCGGGATCTGCAGGTGAGTCTTCCGAGACGCTGCAGGCATTCCTGTGAAACGAATCAGAGCACATCGATTAACAAAGCAATAACAGGAGCAAGCAGGGGAGAATATAAGGGACACACTGGTGGTTTCAGACAGATTACCTACCCAGGTTTTCTGTAGAAAAACAGGCCTTGCTTAAATTCATTCAATTACAGGTAGCTAGACAGTTTAAGTGTGCATTAAATAGGGACATTTCTTGATATACCTCAGTTCTTCTGAAATTACAGATCGCTATTTTTCTTGTAGAGCCAAAGATAAACAAATTAAAATTCCTTTTTTATTAAGCAGTAGTTTACTGACTAAACAATAGCTCTGTCAATACTTCCGCAACACACTACTTTACACTGCAGTTTATGGGGGAAAAGATTTAAAGCACTTCCACTTCTGAATGCAAAAGAGTTTAGAAAAATGTATACTTTAGTCAGAATTACTGCATTCGTATTCTACTTTCCTCTGACTATTTAAAGTTTAATAAAGACTCATTGGTGCCAGAATGAGCCGTTATGCCAAATGGAAAGACTCTATGACTTCCTAACATTTACTGATAAGCTTACATGCCAAAGATGTAATTTACGCGCTGAAGAAAACTGGTCTTAAATGTATTAAACAACACAGGCAAAAGGGCCAGTCACTTTAATCTTCACAGTTTATGGGTTTATTTGAAGCACTTAATATAAAGCACATCTCATGTTCAGGACAACCTGGATTGTGAACTTTTCCTTAAGCAGCTTTTCCCTCCTTATTTTTCAGATGTGTTCGCAACATCAAATTATTGTTCATATTATAACATTATATTATAGGGGTGGGCGATATGGAAAAAATATCATATCACGAATTTTAACCTGATTCTTTTTCAAGTTGGTTTTTTAAGACTATTTCGCAAATTACAGAGGTAGGGTTGGGCGATATGGCAAAAATATCTCATTACGATTTTTTTCAAAAATATCAGGATTTTATCATGAGTCTTTGTCATTGATTTTACTATTTTGCAAGTTGTCTGAGCAGTACAGACAAACTAATTTGCCTTTTTTGTAAAAACAAAGCCTTTCAAGGTAACAAAGTAAAAATAAAGAAGTGCAGATATTTAGGCCAAAATGAGCAAAGATAAAAATTGTTGTCATTTTATCTTTGTTATTCGAATAGATACACATTACAATAAACATAATATGAGTAAAACAAACAGTGCTTTTATTTTTCAGGAAGAGTAGGTGTATTCAGCAGTAATGAATTAACAAACATGAAAGGTGAAACACTATATACTTATACACTACATATATCATTTACTCACTCTCAGGTCGTTTTAATCTGAATGAGTTTCTTTTTTCTGTTGAACATTGGATTAAATTCAATGAGGACCAGCTACTGTTTGGTTACTCAAAATATCTTATTTTGTGTTTAGCGCAAGAAAGAAATTAATACAGGTTTGGGACAACATGTGAGTAAATAATGACAATTATAATTTTTGAGTGAACGATCCCTTTAATGACAAGCGGCGGCATGTTTAGTTCTGTCCCTTTAAGAGCTGAACACATCTAATATACTGGCACGTTTTTCTCTTAATTGTTTACTTTCACTTTAGACACAAGCAACTGTGTTTAACGCTGTGTGTTTTTGACAGTATAACCACAATCACATGTGATAAATATCTTAGTTCAGTAATTAGGTGCTATTTGACAGGCTTTTAGTGTGCACGCGCGCGCTTCAGGTGTATGCACTGGAAAAGCGCATCCGAACAGCACACATATGAAATGTTTAATCAGCAAGACTTTGAAGCGAATAATGTACTTTTGTGATTGCGAATAAGTGCAGTGTCCGGTGAGTGTAATTCTACCACTGAATTAAGACTGATGTGAATAAATGTCGCGTTGTACAGCATATTGAGACGGAGATGATAAAATAGCACGATACTACGATATTCCTTAAAAAGCAGATC
>JAUMHE010000032.1:6156120-6167233 GCA_032359235.1 Enteromius mattozi | reverse complement strand
CTAAACAAAACTAAAAACAAACAAAACAAAATAAAAATAAAAAAGCAAAAACAAAACAAAAATAAAAACAAAACAAAATAAAGAACAAAAACAAAACATCAAACAAAACAAAACAAAAAATAAAACAAAAACAGATGAAAGAACAATAAGACTTTATATTTAAATATTTTTTTGAAAAACTGTACTCTTTAAAATGTGTAAAATGTAACGGTCTGTTTTATTTTGCAAACTTCAGTTGTAGTACACCAGCACAGACACCTCAGAGTGAACTGACATGGACTAAAAGCCACCAAACTTCAATTTCATGAGGTATCTCTCACTCAGCAGCGTGCAGCAATAACTAGTTTTACCTTCATAGCAGCCCATGGGAATGTGAACAGATGGAATTAATACGTTTAGTAAGCATTATGTCTTGGGTCATTGAACAGAGCAGGTCCAAACTTTCTCGGTGCAAGATACCCATCTTGGATATCAGCGGAGAAGTAATGGTTTTCACCCCCTAAATCCGGGTTGGAATGCAGCTCACAGCTGTCTGGCTGGATCAGCAGCTGAAGAGGCTGACAGAGCGGGAGGAGCTGGAGCCCTGACAGCTTTGGCTCCATGCGTCGCTGGCTTGGCCTTCTCCACGGCGGACCCTGGCATGACTCCAGGTCCTTTCCCAAACCCAGGTGGTGGCTTATGAGCGCACTGAGATGCAGCACCCTTTCTGCATTACACTGGAGCAAAGAAACCCACCCAACGAAAAAGTCTGAATTATGACGTAAATTATGGCACATCTATTCTCATTTCATTCAAGACTATCACATGTCATTCTTGCGGCTTCGCCAGACCTCGTCTATGTCAGCCAGCCAGATAATGTTAACGGAGTTCACAACAATAATGTTCAGTACATCACAGAAAACCAAATGTTTAAGTTGGCAAGGCATAAAAACACATGTGCATGATCAGTAAATGCAAGATGTAGCGACAATGCAACAGTGGCCCAATGAGCCAAAAGACAGTCTGTCAGCAAACCCGTAACTCTCTCACAATGGCTCAGAGCCAATGGGACATCTGTACACTTCACCCAAAAATTCAAGTTGTCATGATTCTGCATTGCATTAATGCAAACATACAGTGACCAGTATGGGGGACTAGAAGTGCCACTTAATATAAAAGGAAAAAAAATGATTCACGTTAATTATTGTTACTAACAAAATTATAAACGTAAGAGCAAGGATAGACAAACTTCTCAAATGGTCATAAAAGATATTTAAAAATGGTTCTCATATTCATATTTAAAATGTAACAAACACATTTTTTAAATGATAAAATGGTAAACCGTTTTCAGCAAAAGCATAAAACTGTTTCACTGTTTTCTTATTCACATTTAAATGTTAAAATGATAAAATGGTAAAAAGAATTTGGCAAAAGTGTAAAAATACTGAATGTATTAAAAATACTAAATTAAAAAATGTTTATTCTAAATGTTTACTAAAAATACACATAAAATGCATTTAAAATGATGTATCAATCCATATTGCATGTGATGTTGTTTGAAGTCTTCTAAAAGCTCTCTGTAACGTCTTTTGAGCTGTCACATGACAAAAGAACCAAATGCAGCAATTTTTTAAATACTTCATATATAAAAAATTATTACATTTTTGTAAGTTTGCACACTAGCAACTTGGTGTAAGTCATATAAGGTCTTGACATTCTGTAATTTTTCCTTTCATGTACCATAAATGAAATCAAGCGGATTTTGAACCGCAATCTGTTTAACACATCTGGAAAGTTCTTCTAAATTAGATTATTCTACAAAACCAGAGCCACACTTAGAAACTGCATCAATGAGATTGAATTAAAACGTGCATTTGAATTAATTAGTGATCAAAGGCAGAGAAACAAGCCAAGAAACAAACTGCTTTTATTTTTCCAACTTTTGATAGGTACAGATGAGAGAACATGAAATTAGAGAAAAGAGAGGGAAATGTGACTGCAAAAAGACGTGAATTTTAATTTGCCTCAACTATTCCTTTATTACCTTATGTTCTTAAGCAGAAGTGGTAGATCGAGACCATCTAATTCAAACTGTAACCTTGAAGAGTTTACCGTATCAGACAAGCAGGACTCTCTGTTGGGAGCCACACATGAGATTCAAGGCTAAATATGCTCACTGATTACCATCACCCAATAATGGCTTCACAGTAGGAGGGTTTTGTGTAGGTAGGTGCACATCTCTGGAGAGGAATTCAACTAAAGAACCACCTCCAGACTGCCATGAATAAAACCTCCCCAGACTAAAAGGGGTACGCGAGTGTTCGCTTTTTAATTCTTTTGCAGATCTCCCCTCAATTTGGACTTTTTTTTTTTTTTTTAACCAACCACAAAGGTTTTTGAGAATCGCATGTCTTTTTGGCAGAAGTACTTTGGCTAAAGCTCTCAAGAATCGCCCATCATTGCTGGCATTCACAAACAGCAGGCACCTGACTAGTGGGTGGTGAAAAATAAAGCTAGAACAGTAAAAGCTTGGCTCTGTTATGATCCCTCATGCATCCTAAGTGGTGTAATGATAATGGTCCGACGGATTTTAATCAATTGCTCAACAGACAGTAATGTATAGCTGCCCGGCGATGGCATGAACTTCAAACCACAGCTTCTCAGAGCATATTTGAAGAGCATAAGCTCCAGAAGGATTTCAGAGACATGCATATATGCATACATACATAAATATGCAGGCACATGCCTGCACGAGTATAGTCAAGGGATGCATGATATATTAATATCATATCCATCAGCTTATATTAGAAGTTTTTTATTTATTTATCAGTATTGGTTGATATTTGATATTTAGTTGTGATGTGTTCATTTACTCTATTTGTCATGATCTAATGCTCACTTAAAAGGTAATCTTTAATCTTAATCTCAAAATGTACATTATAATATCGTGATGCCTAAATTCACCTAAAAACAATTGATTAAATGTCTTAGTATTTTACTTCACACAAAATATTGTTAAATTTAAATATAAGCCATAATGTAAACATTTTCGCTTTGCAGTACATATTTTACAATTTTGCAATTTTCAAAAGTTGCGTTTTTTATGGGAGGATAAGGTATGCATCAGGTATGTATGATTTACATTTTCAGAAATTATGGATTGCACAAAATTTGACCTAGCTATTCGGGCAAATGGTAAATATTTTTCTTATATAAAGAGGTTGCATTTGTTTATTTCTGTTACTTATCACATTTTTTAAATTGACATCCA
The DNA here is from genome assembly GCA_032359235.1 of Enteromius mattozi. Lineage (NCBI taxonomy): Eukaryota > Metazoa > Chordata > Actinopteri > Cypriniformes > Cyprinidae > Enteromius > Enteromius mattozi. The sequence goes on along the minus strand of JAUMHE010000032.1, from coordinate 6,163,983 downwards.
TCTTTTGGAAAGATAAACATAAGACAGCAAACCATCTAAACAATATCATGTCAATTTCTCCCAGCACTGACAGAATTGCCCGGCTTTATGTTTTCACTGTTATACAGTGACTGAACCTCTGAACATCTGGATCAAAACATGGAGAGGAAAAAGCAGAAGCAAGTCTCTATGTCAAATAATGCAAAAATTAAGCATTAAACTGCATATAAAACCACAACTGCCTTTCTTTTGATATGTATATTACCTGGTCAGATATTTACACAACAAAATATTCTGGGAACCATGCAATTTTGTGCAAATGATTAAAAAAGCAGGTGGTTGCTGGCAACTAAAAAAAATGCTGGGTAAAGAGTTAAATACGACATTTAAATAAATGTTGATTATGTGACTGACCACATGAGAAGTACATTTCCAGATTTGTAGGATCCCAAAACTCACATACGTTTCGTCACTGAGAAAAGCCATGCAAATGAATTTTTACAGACGTCCCCATGACAAACAATTACCATCCGAATAGGGCTACTAAACAAGAACTCCATGCTGCATTGAACAGCCTCCTTGACAAACTATCCTCCATTTCTATTAGCTAATGGCAGTGGCTCATGGAGGAATTATGGGAAATGGTCCGCAGATGACCGTAAGCTGGTCATCTCGACTCGATCTCCAAAGAAGCCTGTATTATCCGCTCCGATGATCTGGTTTATCAGGTGGTCTCCTCTGACCTATGGTAATTTAGCAAATAGAATGGAAAAATGCCATTTGTGCTTTTTATATTATTTTATACTGATGATACAATCAAAACAACAAATTTAATCTTATCCAATCTTCTTCGTATCAAACCCTGTAGTCCTCATTTATATAAAACCAATCTTTCAACGGGGAGCAAAATGACTGACCCATCTGCTTTCCCAGCACCATCTGTGCCCAGGACAGCGAGCGCTTGACAGAGTAAAAGATATCGTGAGAAATGCTGCTTGTCATCATCGTGAGCTAACAGAGACGTCTACAAAGAGACACGCGGGCTTGTTCTCTTCCTCTTGGCCTACATTAGTCCTAACAAATACAGACAGCGGAGGAAAGGAAAAATTACCCACGCAAGTTTGATGCTACGTATCGGATTTGCCTCTGGGTTACAAGCAGTAGAAAGTGGAACAAAGGCGAGCACGTAAAAAATTCAGATGGGGAAATGAAAGCGGTCCGTGTGACAGAAATTCGGAAACACAAGTTGGTAAGGAGTAGACTGTGGTAAAAACACACATGGCTATTCAAAATAATTTCATTTTTAAGGCACAGCCAGTAAAGGGGTCCAACAGGAAGCAGAAAAGCATGAATGGAAATGTGTTTGGAGCAGGGGACTTAACCTAGCACTAATCAATCTTGAATATGCATAAACATGAGGTCTCTAGAGATGCCCCTAGTGATAATTATACAGAGCTAATGAAGAGATCAGAGGAAGAGACACAATGATGATACAACCTTAAAGATCTCTTGAAGCAATATGAGGTCAGGAACTTTGCTTAAAGGGGTCATCCGGTGCCACATGCACTTTTACAAGCGGTTTAAACTGAAATGTGTGTTGGGAGTGTACACAACCACCCTACAATGATAAAGATCCACCCAGTAGTTTTCTTTTAATTTAATAAAATAAGTTGCCCCTTCTGAAACCAAGCCATTCTCAAATGCCTCACATCTCAAATGTGGCATCACACCGACAGAGGCCGCTCCCACGATAGTTGATAGACAGCAGCGTGTCACACAGACTGAACGGGTGTCTTACCTCAGACCCGACCTGAGTGAGCCGTCATCAGTCCGAGATGCAGAGACAAGCAAGACTCCTAAGCCATTGAGGTGTTTTGTTGTGGAACGTATTAATGAACATAGCAGTAGTCATTTACCCCCGATATCTGAGTGACTGAAGACGCAGAGGATTAACGTTGCATTTGGTTCTGAAGGGAAACGCGCCCTTGATCAACCGAAATGCGTTTATGTTCGCGCGAATCATTCATGATCCAGCCTCACCTACAGAAGCAGTGAGTATGAATCTTTGCAAATCGCCTTTCCTAATAATGTGGTAATTAGCAAGTTTCACTATGAATACGGCTAAAAAAAGATCATCCGAGAGTGCCTCGGAAAAGAGGGGCGGGGTCAGCGGAGCTTGTGAAGATTTAAAGGGGAAGTACACAGAACAGAGTGATTTCAAAAGAGCTGTTTTTGACAGGGTAAAATGGATGTCTTTTACACTATCTGAGAAATTTTAAAACAAACTATATTACAAACTTTCCATTAAGACCCTAAAGAATCACATTAGCTTGTGTAAAATTGGCTTTGAATGACCCCTTTAAGAACGCAACAGCAACTAACTGTTCCCATTAATTTAAAGACCTGCAGGTCTGCGTTGAATTTACAGCAATAAAATAATATTGTGAATATTAAAAATTAAAAGAACTTATTTTTATTTGAATATGACTCCAGTCTTGTCACTGTTATAAGATCTTCCAGAAAATCAATCTAATATGCTGATTTGATGCTCAAAAAAACCCCCCACTATTATTTTCTTATTATTATCAGCATTGAACGGAGTAACTTTTTTTTTCATTAAAAGGATATACTTCAAAAGAACAGCATTTATTTAAAACAGAAATGTAACATTAAAAACGTAAAAAATTATATTGTGATCAATTTATTGCATCTTTGTGAAATAAAATATTAATATAGTACTACTATTTTTGTTAACAATATATTAATTATTATTCTTATAATTATTATTATTGCCCCAACTTAGAATGATAGCGTATCAGCAGATTTACTTTCTCCATTTAAAATAATGTTTTCATCATTGCCAATAAGAAGAAATATTAAAGCATATTAGAATGTTTATTAAAGCATATTAGAGTGATTTCTGAAGTATCATGTGAGTACAAAAAAACTAGGGTAATGTCTGCTAGAAATAAATTACATTTTAAAATCCATTCAAACAAATAACAATTCTTTTAAAACGTAATCAAATTTGACAATATTACTGTTTTTATTACTTTTTGATCAAATTAATGCAGCCTTGGTACGCACAAGAGACTTCTTCCCAAAACCTCAATTTTTACAAACTTACCCGTAATGTAGCTCCTAAAGACTTTCAGGATCCCTTTGTTAACTCAAAGGACTGACGCTAAGGCTGCTGGGTTCTATCCTGAAGTAAAGGAAAGCTGCTGGAGCTCAGGGGTTTCTGGACTTGAACCTCTGCCACTCCCTTGTCTCTGCTCCCTGTTTCAATGCTGTTCTCCGTGACAAAGCGGCCTTTTGTAGGCTCTCTACCAAAACAACGTGGATGGGGGAGAAAACAAGGCAGTCATTTTGCCACTGCTCTTGACTTCTGAACTCAATTCCTCTCCTCTGCAAAAGTAATCAAAACTGCCTCCGTGCCAGAAGGGTGTAACGGTCCTCCAAAATTCAACTGATACAAGTGAGCAAATTCTAAGGAAAACAAGGCTGCTGCAATGCTCGAAAGCAGCAGGCTGCTCTGTGAACTTCTCATGGGTTGTGATGCATATAATTCATGTCTTACAAATAAAATATTTCTGCAGAAGCGAGGAGCTCGGGCACTCTCGCATTTGATTGAGATTACGAATGTGCGCTTTTGTCTCTGACCTTTCCAGACATGCTCAAGATAATTTAATTCTTCACAGTCTCTGAGATGTGTAAACAATGATGCAACTTCATGGACCAAATATAACTAGAATATGTGGCAATACAAGATGCTGTTGTTCCTTTGGCATAGCAAATGCAGTAGCTAAACTAATCTGATTTGCTGTGCCATTGTTAGAAGTGTTAGAACTGGATTCTTACTAGGCCAAAAAAATTAGAGAGATGGGGGGAAAAAAAATCAAATAATATATATAAAAAAAAAGAAGAAAAAAAGAAAAAAAAAAAGATATATACACATATATATACACATACATATACACATAAAAAAATGCAAGAAACTGTATGTAAAATGTACATTTAAAACATATTAAACAAAGAGAATTTAATCACGCGTTATTAGGGGAATGTAAAAATGTTGGTTGGAGGCCCATTTAACAATGTAAATATCAATCTCAGCACACATTCAACAGTAGGGGTGGGAATCTTCAGGCACTTCAGATTTCGATCCGATCCGATTTCGATTCTGGGAGTCACGATCCGTTTCCAAAATAATACTTGATCTACATTTCCACCCCCCCAAACAAACACAAAGTGCACGTGACAGTCAGTGACAAAGTCTGTCAGTGAGTCTGACAGTGAGCGAGTTTCGTTCATTTAATAGCACTGCATTCCAAACGGTATATATAAAAAACCCCAAAAAAAACCCCCAAAAAATCGTTTCAAAATCATTGAAGAGAGAACCGCAATGCATCGGAGAATCATTTTTTTCACCCACCCCAACTCAACAGTGAATAACCCTGTCCCCACCGCTCACGAGGCCCCGATGAAAACAAACGGACTGAAAAAAAACTACAGTGATGCCTAAATACAGTCAAGCAAACATAAGGCAGGGACAAAAGGCAGCAGCTGCCTGAAGGAAAAGCAAAACAACACCATAGCTCCGCCAAAGCATGACCTAATGACATTTCATCAGTCTTCCATTTACAAAAACTGATGCATTCAATTTTTAATACCTCTTCACATACACAAAAACATGCTCAGACAAGAGAGAGACAAACAGTAGTCTTACAAGCGAAGAGTGGAAGCCCAGCCTTGTGTCTTGATATTTGAGTCTGTTTACCTGTCAGTTTTGACAAGAGTGCAAAAATCCAACCTAAAACTCATGATGCTACTGGTCTCCAGGACACGGCTATGTAGATGCTTTACTGTTCTAAACACAGGAAAGCAATTAGACGACCCTTGTGATAATTATAACTGTAAAGTTTTAATAACCGTTTTCATTCCATGTGAATGAAGTCTACACTACAATTATAACGATAACAACACTGATGAACAATATTGTTGGAATGACTCACTTTCAGAACAATTTTTTTCTAGCTGATAAACACTTAAAAACACTGCCAGCCAATCAGAATCTACCTGACTTAAAAAGAGCTGGAGCATATAAAGCAGCAGATGGCATAATTGCAACATGCCCCCATAATAAACAGTATGTTATTGTGCAATGTTGTGGATGCTAATATAGCTATCGTTCTTTGTGAGAATGTGCCTTAAGGCCATTGTACTGCTTTTCAAATTTTTTTTTTTACAGTTTACATTTTTATGCATTCTTGCTTTGCATGGGAATAAAGTCCATGAAAATCATATTTTCTCATTAGCATCAAAACTATTTTGTTAGTTTATTTTTAATTTAGAGAAATAAGTGTTTAAATATGTATTAAAAATTAAATATTATAAAAAAAATAATAAAAGAAATAGTATTCCTATTAAAATGTTTCATAAATATTTTAATATCAGTGCATCATTACGTAATTTTATTTAAACATTTTAAAATATTTATGCAAATGCAAAGCAAGATGAAACAATACAAAAATTACCAAAATAGATTAAAAAAAACAAATACTTAGTTGAGTTGGATACAAGTTTTAATCTGCAATGTGCATAGTCTTTGAAAGACATACAGCCTACTTAAAAAAAAAAAATATATATATACATATATACATATATATATATATATATATATATATAGTCACGTGACTGCCTCAAGTCATGAGAATGAACAACCTGTCCATAGAAGTAATATATTTAAACAAATATTATCGAATACCATCTCAAGTGTTGCTCTGCGATTCGCTGACTGCTTTAAAACGCAAGATCTCATTCATGTCTGTAGCACATATGGTGCAGGATGAGTTATGTGCTAACATTAAATATTTAGAGTTAGGGGTTTTGAAAAACCATAATCCCATGTATGAGCAATAGCACCGTAGCAAACAGTACTAATGAGTCACTGTTCTACCTGGCTCTGGTGAATGAGGTTCATTCATTTATCAGGTCGGATGTTAAACACAGCTGAGATTGTTTAGCCGGTATCAGTGGTGATTACAGATGCTGTGGCAATAGCGCTGCCGTCAGCAGAGCCCACCTGCAGCGGCACCACTGCACAGTTCACGCCTGCTGGATTACAGGATCACACACAGATTAAAGCGTTCGCAGCTACAACACGTTCACAATCGGACCGAGAAACCGCGAGTGGGCATTTGTGCTGGAAACGTTGCAGCTTTCTCAGCTCGGTGCATTTGATACTATACTTCTCTCTGCGTGCTGCCGTTTACAGGCTTGAAACAAAGACACTCCGCATCTAAGCGTTACGCCGCTGCCAGAGGAGCAAAGCCTTCCTGGAGCCCCGCCAAAAACAAGTGTGACCAGATCAGAGAACGCAAGCAGATGCCAACACAACTACATGTTCACACTCCTCACAATACAGGTGTCAACAAATCGACAAGAAACACAAAAACTTGCAGGTTTGTTTTGATTTGTTTCCGCTGATGGAGACAAGGTCGGGATGCGGCTGTCTATAAAGACCCTGAAAATTTCCGACGACAGTTGTGGCCATTTTACCAGACCCCAGCCTACAAGCAACAGCTTATAAAAATTCAGAGGAAGAGCAGTTGTTTTTCTTCCAAATGCTGCCCATCTGTCAGGAAATGTGCAGGCCTTCTTAAGACAAATTTAACCCAGAATGGGCTGGTTACTGAGAAACTTGTCTGATCTCTCCAAATGAACTCAATCTGCAAGCATGTTGGAGTGGTGAAGGAAAAAAAAACTTGACCAGATGGCACAATTTAAGAGGAACTTATTTGGAAAAGTTAATATGTCTCAGACATGAAAGCGGGTTTAAGCAATTTCATCAAGAAATGTCAAATAGCAACAACTATTTTGCACAGTATTAAAGGGATGGTTCAGCCAAGAATCCAAATTCTGTCATCTACTCTCGTCATGTCATTCTAAACCTATATGACTTCTTTTCTTCTATAAAACACAAAAGATGATATTTCAAATGTTTGAATTGTTTTTTTTCCATCACTGAAAGTCCACGAGGTCAAAGCAACAAAAGCCACTGACTTTATTTGTATGAAGAGAAAAACAAAACAAAACATTCCAAAATACCATCTTTTGTGTTCCGCAGAAGAAAGTATTTGTATTCCGCAGAAGAAAGTATTTGTATGTTTTGGTTCTTTGGTGTCAGTTAATGGTGACATGACATGCAAATTAAATAAATAAAATAGTATTAGTAAGTAGGGTTGGGTACCTTTTACGTTTTTTATCATGCAGTTGCAAAATTGATACTTTTAAAACCCATTTTGCAATACTTTCATTGTTAAAGTGCCCCTATGATGCGTTTTCAAATATGATCGTTCATGCAGTGTGTCATGTAGCTGTATGTGAACATAAACTATCTGCAAAGTTGTGACGCTGACAGTGCACGATAAATAAAGTTATTGTCTATCAAAAAAAAGAGTCGACTCACATTCGCCTAAACGAGTCGTCAGCAATTTGAATCTTTCTCTGTTACGGCCACACGTCACGAAGTAACACATTTGCATAATGCCCGCCCACGTTCTACGTCGCGAACAGCTTGCCCCGCCCCCAAACACTACAATTTTCACGTGGATTACATCATGTGAAGAAGACGCTGTGGGAGTTAATTTGTTTTATATGCCCTTCTGAAAGATGATTCTACAAATAATGAGGGATTAACACATTTTTTCAACAACACCTCAGCAGTACAGTCGTTGTTGTGTTCGCGTCATTTTACTAATGACTGCTTTTCGAATCTTGGAGTACAACGCGACATTCACCAAACGTCTTAAAAGATGGATCAGTGCCCAGTTTATTTGGACCAGCTTGCTCCTCTGAACTTCTACCTGTAAGTAAGATTAA
>JAUMHE010000032.1:6098559-6121652 GCA_032359235.1 Enteromius mattozi | reverse complement strand
AGAGCTTCATTTTGACCTGAAAATAGGATGTTTGGGAAATTGGGTGAGATGTTATGGATTTGTGTTTACTGTTTTGAGAATATGAGGCATAGTTTCAAGAAATGTGTTTTAGCAATCGAGAAAAATTGTAGTCCACTGCTGATAAATTCAAGTTTCATTTGAGTTCATGAGACTCAAATACATCATTAAAGAATTTTGAGTTTAAACTATTGCTTTAAATGGAAAATTTTACAGTATAAAACTGTAAATTACAAACAAGAAAATTTGAATGTAAATGTTTTGTACCTTTAACATACCGACAACCACCATGTATATATGGATATTAATGGATATTAATGCAGTTGGTAAAAGTGAAAGCCACATGAAGAATCAAAGCTCATCACAAGTAGCTTCGCCACATGCAGAAGTATACACTAGAAGGTGCACGGAGTCATTCACACAAACACAAAACACCAACATGGTAACACACATGACACTTAAATAACGCAATAACATTCGTTAAGCAACAGAAGATGTAACATAAAGCCCAAATGGACATAAATGATAACAAAAGCTATTAAAAAAACATTATCTAAGCAGGGAATTCTGGGAATATCAGTTTACAGTTTTTATCTGTAAATTTTACATTGATTTGTTCTAATTACTTTTAAAAACTGTACAATTAACATTTTACTGTAAAATTAACATTCATTTTACATTTAATATTGGTTAGATGTTTCCTGTTAACCTACTAAGAGGTTTTTTTCATAACATTTTTACAAGACTTTACCATTAAAATTAGACTTATTTTTTACAGTGTGGATTTGTATTGTGTGGATTGCTTGTGGATTATTATTGTTTTCCAGCTGTTTGGACTCTTATTCTGACGACACAAATTCACTGAAGAGGATCCATTGGGTGTGTAAGTGATGTAATGCTCAATTTCTCAAAATCTGTTTTGATAAAGCACATTTACATCTTGGATGGCATCTGTAATGCGTAATGTATGTTCTTGGCATTAAATGTTTACCATGCATTGCCATTGCATGTAAAAGATGGCATTTCAATTTTTGTGTCCCATTCAAAGTGTCCTGGATTATTGAGCTTTGCATTGCAAGAGGTTAAAGATGAAGACAAAATTTCAACAATCACATGGAAAGTGTGTTTCAGATAGATTGACCAAATGTATAAAGGCAAACATATGGGACAAACACTCAAACTGTGCAGTTTATTTGTGTCTGCCAGTCATCCCTCTGGTTTAGCTTGATGTTTGTTGCCTGAATGTGCGTCAGTGTGTTTTCCTTCTCAGTGACTTTTATACCCAGCAGCATTGTGTTTTATGGTGTTTGCACAGTGACACGTTGTTTCTGTGAGCCCAGAAGTTCTAGCGCAGATTTTGCATTACCTCACTGGTCTCCAGCACACAGCCAGCTTCATCATGGAGATCTCTCTGAAACCATCTGTCCAGTCCAAAGAAAAGGTAGCAGATTTCCCTTTCACTGTATTTACCTGTGTTATACATCTGATAAGGTGGAATAGGCGATAGGTGATTATACAAAAATATTTGGATTCTTTATGTTTAGAGTATAATTCAAAACTGTGAATAATCACTTAATTGGATTTCTGATTTTTGCAGCTAAAACTGCTAGTTCCAAGTTTGGATTTGGGAAAAATTTAAATAACTGAATGTGTGTTGACCTAATGAAACTGTATAATTCACTTTTTCATAAAGGCATTCATGAAAGAATTTAACTAAAATGATTTAGTGTTTGTGTGAGGATATAGATTGAGTACTATGATGTGAAATATTGTTATAATATAATATAATATAATATCATGATTAAACGCATCCAAAATAAAAGTTTTTGTTTACGTAATATATGTATGTGTACTGTTTATTTATAGACACACATACATTATATATTTATATTATTATATTTTATATTATATATAAATATATTTAATTTATAAACATAGCATATTTTTTATTAAATATATACATGCTTTTTAATTATCTATAATACAGAAATTTTGTCAAAAAATATGACGATATGTTTTTTGTGTGAATTCTGAATCAGAGGACCATGAGTTTCAATGAAATCACTAGAGGGTTCTCAATTCTTGCTCGACGCAACTCTTTACGAAGGACTCTTGGGAGACACAACACCCTGTCAGACAGTCACCCACGCACCCTCAACAAGGTAAAAGCTTGAATCATTTTTATAAGAGCCCACATTTCCTCATCTCTGTACTGTTGCCAAGCACATGGAGTTCCTGCCATGCTAGCCATTAGCTGAAATTCCAGTAATGACTTTCAAATGTTGGGTTGAATCATCAAAATGCTAGGCTTGATTGTGTTCGATAGAAACTTGATTGACATTCACCAACAGAAGTGCAGCGGTATTTTGGTCATGATTGCTTAAGCGATTATATTTTATCTAATCTGACAGGACTTCTGCAAAATCCTTTCAATGACACTACAACAAATGGTAAATGTCACAAATTCACAATCATTTCTTTTCAATGACCCTTCTTCTACAAAAATGACTTCATTCATTATGTAATGATGGAAGAAGTGCAGCCAAGGTTTCACTGTAAAAATGTTCAAAAAAGAGCTCTGTCTGAAACATGCCCACACTTCCTCTTGCGGCATGTTACCATGGTAAGACTTCCTGTTCAAGCAGGAAGTTATATTGTGCTCAGAGCACATCTCATACGCACATCAGAAACAACTCACTCATGCACTCATTAATAATCTAAAGTACGTGAGAATCAAAGGATATGTCTCTGAAAGGGAACAACATTGGGATATCCAACGGACTTAAGGTATGTTCAGAGGGCGTGACACTGTAAAGGTGTGTGTTTGTTTGTGTGTGCAAACAGAGAACTGCCACAAAATATGAATATGATAATGAAAACGCGCTTGATAACAATGAGCTGACTATTTTTTAGCCTTAGCATGTCAGGTTATATAAGGCTAAAAGTGGCCTTGTACAAGCTAATGTTGAGTTGCAACTGCTTTCTTTCATTCAGGGTGAAAAATAGTAGTTTTAAAAAGTATTTTTTGGCACTTCTGCTTGATTCTTTCCTGCAGATCATTGAAGATATAAGCTCTACTACATTACCCTCTGCGAATGAGAAGATCAGAGAACAATAATATCAGTTAATATGCAATTTGGGGGGAAAATGAGCAGCCATTTTGTCTCAGATTTCAATTGTGTGTCACATTTTGGTGCTTGTGAGCGGAGGGCTCTTTCCCTCAGTCTGTCTCAATCGACTGCAGGCATTGAATCAAACAACATTAATTTCCGAAGAAATGTGCTTCAACTGAGTCTCAAATGGCACAAATGATTGTACGCTGTGATCCAGCATATATTTTTTTGATTAGTGTACTTTATTACAACTCTGATCAATATTATTTCATTTTCCCACAGACCCTGGCTGTTTCAGATGGAGGTGAGTTGAAAGACATCAGGGGAATACTGTATTTTCATACTTTATCCACGTGGCTGTTGAACAGACATCTAGGTTTAACATACATCTAGGTTTAGCACTTTACCATTGACCTGTTTACATCTGGTTTTGGGGGGCAGGTGTAACCACATCAGTTTCCTCTCTCTGTTCAAGTGTCATTATGAGACCGGGAAAGAAAAAACAGGTAGGCAGGCAGACAGACAGTCAGAGGTATAGGAAGTCATGTGACTGTCTGGAAGTGAGGACAATTATCGATAGCACCAGTATAATCATCAAGCGCCTGATGCTAGTCATCAGTGTGACTCTAAATCATGCTTGGGAAATTCCTCTACTGCATTTTAGTGCCACAAAAACAAGTGACGAGTGAAGTGCCGGAATAATGGAAGAGAGCTGTAAAAGTGTTATTAACAGTTTTTCGGTAGCATTTACCCCGGCGAGACATGATTGGTACAGAAAAAGACGTGTCAGATTGATGAGCTGATTCTTTAGCATGTCTCACACATTCCCACAGCCAGAGGAAGACAAAACAGGGCTAAATTAGCTCATGCGCCCATTGACAAAAGAATGAGATTCACTGACTGACATGTTTGTACATTGCTTTTTGTGTGTGTGTGTGTGTTTTTACTGTATTATATGCAGTGCTTTTGATTTGACATTACATTAAAATAGAAAATATCAGTTATTAAAGCCTAAAATATAATTGTGTAAAAATTGGCACAATTAAAACAGTTATACTCACAGCTTTTTGTAAAACCAAAACCCTCTTAAATGTGTCACTGGATAACAAATCAATCACAAGTCGCATGGGTATATTTGTAGCAATAGCCAAAAATGCATTGTATGGGTCAAAATGACCTTTTATTTTTTTTTAAAAGATCATTTTCTATAAAAGTTTTTTTGTACATTTTCTACCATAAATAGAACAATTTATGTAATATATTTTTTCACATAAAGTGGGACAGATCCACAGAAAGAGAAAAAAAAAAAAAAATGTTTTTTACTTTGTGATTTCAAGATTATAGCGTTCATATAAAAAATATTACATTTAAATCTTTTTTTCTGGTCAAATTTTGTTGTTTTGTCCCTGTTAGAAAACTGCTTTATATTTGCTGATCAAGACTGAAAGTTTTTGGAAGATTGTTGCTGTATTGTGCTTGTCCCCTAGTCAGCTTGATCAAGGCCTACCAGGTCAATCACCAGTTGGTAGTCCATCTGATACATCCTTTATTCATCTAATGACCATAAATGATGAAGATGGTTACTCTAGAAACAATGTAAAAACAACTAGCATAATAAGAAATACCAACCCGATCTCACTGCAATTTGTACATATTTTACGAGGTGGCTAATTCGTACAAATTCGTACAACCTCACTTGTACGAATTCATAAGATCTTTGCTAAATCATATGTATTTTACAAGTGGCCAATTCTTATGAATTTGTACGAATGACCTAAACCTAAACCTACCGGTCATGGGGTTTTAGACAAATCGTGCAAAATCATATGAGTAAGGTTGTACGAATTTGTACAAATTAGCACAAATTAGGCACCAATACGTACGAATTGGTCGTGAGACTGTGTTAGAAATATACAGGCTACCATTATTTCATGTCAGAAAAAAGTTACAAAAACTGTCACTGGGGTGGTATACCCTTTCAGAAGGTACTAATAAGTACCATTTGGGTGCTAATATGTACACTATGAGGCTACATAGTCATCATGACATTGATTTTTAAAAAATATTTTAATATTTTCCTTGAGGTTTACTTTTTTTTTGCACAAAAACAAATGAATATGTGGAAAAATGATTATTTTCAAAACTCATCCTGACCCTCTCTCTAAAATGACCTGTTTTAATAATCGGCCACTGTTATGATTTGCTAACATCATCACATAGGAAACAATATCAATGCCCCCTTGCTATCGCATGTGAATGTGTTGACAAGATAATTAAAATAACATGGTCATTTTCAGACAAAGCATTATGAAATAATCTACTTCTGGTTAGTGATGCAGCTGCAGATCTAGTACAGTTTTATCTTTCAACAAATTCACTCTGTCTCCTTTACAAAACAAAATGGGCCTTTAGATCTAAAACAAGCTGTTTTTGGAGGCTGATTAAATAAATGTTTTGTTTATAATAAGGAGAACGTTTTAAACTATGTTTTTTCCTGAAAGACTATTAATGGATAAACACCCTTGATTTAAAAGTCCAATTCAGCATACTTTAAAGTAGAGTGAATACTATGAAAAAATAATATGCTTAAGTGTAAATTGAATGCAATGTTTTTAGATACTTATCTGAACGTTGATTGCAAACAGATAATTTATATTTTATATCATATTATAGTTTATAGAGCTTTTTGACGCACTTAAGTAGGTCTACATCTTTATCAATCAATCAATCACTTTTATTTATATAGTGCTTTTAACAATACAGATTGTAGCAAAGCACTGAACATTATCAAATAGGAGAATAGAGTGATGGTATGTATAATAAAAAGATTAAACTATTTATTTATCATATGCAGAGACGGTCTCTGTAATCAAAACGACGATAATCACTAGAAATTTATGTGTTATTTCACAATTTATGTGTACTGCCTTACATTTATGGTAAACTAAAATCTACTTTGTGCTGTTGATAAACAAATTTCAGGAGGAGCGCGTACGCATGATTAGCAGTGGCTGGAACCGCATTTCTTAATCAATCTAATTCCGTCTCGTCCAACCAAAATCATAAGCCTTCCCCTTAAATAAGCCCGCTTCCTTCTAAATCTGTCATGAATTACCCACCCTTGTGTCATTCCAATCCTTAAAGGCCTTCTTCAGAACACAAATCAAGATATTTCTGATGAAACCTGAGAACTGGCCCCTTCATAGAGCATGTTCAAGCCCCAGAAAGGTAGTAAGGACATTGTGAAAATAGTCCATGTGACATTAGTGGTTTACCCATATAATTTTATGAAGCTACAAGAATACTTTTTTTTAGTCTTGTGAATATGCATCGAAGACTGACACAGAAGAGAAGAAACTGTTAAAAACGGTATATTTTTTTCTTTGCCCACAAAAAGTATTCTCATTGTTTCGTAAAAATATGGTGCAACCACTGATGTCACATGGGGTATTTTAATGATGTCCTTACTACCTTTCTGGGCATTGAATGTTGTAGTTCCCCAGTTGTCTATGCAGGGTCAGAAAGTTCCAGGATTTCATCAAAAAAAAAGATTTATCTGTGTTCTGAAGATGAATGAAGGTCTTATGGGTTTGAAATGACATGAGGGTGAGTGTGACGAGGCGGCAGACTGAGAGGGATCCATTTGCAGCTTTTATTTAGAATAAACGTACAGGCAGGGTCAGGAGGAGCTAAGACAATGTCAGAGATGATCAAATTCAGAGTCGAGGTAACAGGCTGGGTTCGGGGCAGACAGATAACAATGACAGTAACGATAAACAGTCCAAGGTCAAAATAACAGGAAATCAATCAGAAAATAACGCTCAGAAATGTCAGCAATAGCAAGAACAAGACTTCGCACAGAGTTCCATGAGAACGCTGCTTAAGTACAGCAGGTAATGAGAGATGGGCGTGGAGAACAACAGGTGCGCGCGATCAGTCTCAGGAATGAGACATCATGGGGTTTGGAGTCCGAATGACTGGTTAGTACTCCGGTGATGTCTCCCTCTGGTGAACCGAAGGAGGTGGTGGAGGAGCCACCGGTGTAACAGTGAGCAATTAATGACAGAATTTTCATTTTTGGGTAAACTATCCCAGTAATGTCATTTTTTAAAAGCTTGCATGTAGTGTATTTAACCTATAAGTTAAAAGGTTACTTCAACCCAAAATGAAAATTTTGTCATAAATCACTTACTCCCATGTCGTTCCAACCCCGTAAAAGCTTTGTTCATCTAAATTATATTTTGAATGAAAACTGGGAGGCTTGTGACTGTCCCACTGACTGCCAAGTAATGAACACTGTCAAGGTCCAGAAAAGTATGAAAGACATCATCAGAAATAGTCCATCTGCCATCAGTGGTTTAATCTGAATTTTATGAAGCGACAAGAATACATGTATACAAAGAAAAAAGACTTTATTCAACAATTCGTCTCTGTGTCTCTACGCGTCATCTTAGTGCCATTTTGGAGAGTATCCGCTAAACACAATAATGTCGTTATTTTCATTGCATACAAAAAGTATTCTCGTTGCTTCATAGATTGAACCACTGATGGCAGATAGACTATTTTTGATGATGACTTTCTAACTTTTCTGGCCTTGACAGTGTTCATTAATTAGCAGTCAGTGGGACAGTCACAAGCCTCCAGGATTTCATCCAAAAATAATATAATTGTGTTTCGAAGACAAACTAAGCTTTTACAGCTTATTTACCTGATTATTGACAAAATGTTCATTTTGTGGTGGAGTAACCCTTTAACATATAAAACAATGTACTTTTTGAATTATGAAACATTTTTAAAACATAATTTAAATGTAGCCTACTTCAAAGTTAAAAATAATAATTAATGCTCTTTAACATCCTTTTTGTCTCATGGGTGATAGAACTGAATGTACTGGACACAGATGATCGGTCAGTATCACAGTACTCCAGCAGTAACACCAGTCTGCCCACTGTGCCCAGTGAAGGAAGTAGAGGGGTGGGTCAGGTGGCCAGCTGGGCCGTCAGCTTTGAGAGGCTCCTGGAGGACCCAACGGGTGTACGCTACTTCACGGTGAGTAAAGCACCACTATTCGTATAGCCACAGCAGTGAGAGTGAATATTTATCGCCACATCAGTGGGGGATATTGATTTGTTTACCGTGGAGGTTTATTTTTCAAATGGCTCTTCTAACAGTACTTAAGTTAACTAGGTGGGATGGATGCTGGAATGAACTGTGTATAATTTTTAAGATTTACTTCTTTTTAATACTAAACAAAATGGCCAAATTCAGTGTTGACAGTCCACTTTAAACTTTATTACATGCTAATTAAAACTTATTTTAACTGAACTGAATGACAGCCCTAAAAATTGCTTGCTGGTTTTCCAACATCTAATAACTACATATAGCAAGCTGACTATCTTACTCAGCAGACAAAAGCAGAAGTGGTGTCCTAGAAATAAGCCCGTGCTTCTAGTTTCTAAGTGTATACGTCATACAGTTCTGTACTTACTCACTTCTTAATAAACAGAGTGCCGCTGAGAGCTGCTCATTTGTTTACCAACCACGCAGAGCAAGTAATTCAACCCCAATTCATTGTGAAATGTGTAAAATCAGAAAAAAGGAGGTGAGGAGGAAAACAGCCCACGGTATGAGTCACTGTAATTATAGGGAAATGAGGAGGTGTGGAGAATGTTTCAAAGGGGGGGCTGGAAGAGAGTTTGTGGGGGAAAGGAAACATGCAGGCATTTAGGTGAGAGAGCTCTGAGATGGATAAACCTCTGTGAATTCATTTGGTGGCCAACTGAGATGCCAGCTAGAACCAGAAATTAAATTGTTGCCTTGTTTTTAATAATAATACAGGTGATGGTAATTATCATGTGTATATGCCCACCAACACATGCAGTTCATCTAAATTTGAGGCAAATTCTTAGCATTAAAGAGACAGACTTTCTCAAAATTAAAATGTGTCTCTATTCACCACAGGGATTTCTGAAATCTGAGGTCAGTGCTGAGAATATTTTGTTCTGGCTGGCATGTGAAAAGTTTCGCAAGATACCTGTCCATCAAACTGAGCAGGTAAATATCAGTATTTTATATTTATCTGCTATTTTATCATTGTTTCTTTAAATTAATTCCTATAAATAACATAAATATTTTGTATGTTTTCTCACCCTAGCTTAAGAAAGAGGCAAACTCTATTTATAACACTTTCCTGTCCAACAATGCAACGTCTCCCATCAACATAGATGACAGGGTACGGGTCGAGGAGAAAGATGTACAAAATCCTCATCCTGACATCTTTCAAAAAGCACAACAACAGGTATGTGATGTCATAGTCTAATGCAGGGTTCTCAACCTGTTTCCAGATGGTAAGGTTAAATTAAATAAGGATGATTAAAAAAATCATTTGTAAATGATATATATTATATTAAATTATATAACTTTCTGATCTTAAATGAATTGTTAAAATTTAAATGATTTTTATTTTTTGTCTTTATAGGTTTTATGTTGTTTTATAAAACTTTCAGTCATGACCACTCTCAAAATAGATTTTAACAGCACTTTAACTGTAAGAGTGTAGTGCAGGTAGCATTGCTGTTGGCGAACTAGATTTGCTACATTGCTGCTGGAGTGAGTGAAGGCTTACTGCTTAGAATTACACAAATTACAAGAGGGAGAACGCAGTAGAAGATGTAGACAGGTGCTGCTAGGGAGGAAGAGGGCTAAAGAAAATTCTTATTGCACACAAAACTATTCTGGACCATGTCAAGATGCAAATAAATAACATAAACAGAAAGGAGAATTGTCTGTTCTCAAAATAGTTTCATGACTTAAACAATACATATTATATTTTCACCAATGCTTTATTATTGTTGTTAAAGGGTTAGTTCACCCAAAAATGAAAATGCTGTCATTAAATCCTCACTCTCGTGTCGTTCCAAACCTTTAAGACCTTCATTCATCTTCGGAACACAAATTAAGATATTTTTGATGATATTAGAGAGCTATCTGTCCCTTCATAGACAGCAACACAACTGAAATGATCCCAGGTCCAGAAATGTGGTAGAAACACTGGTAAAAAAAAGTCTATGTGACATCAGTGATGAGAACGAGAACATTACTGCGTAAGTGTATGCTTTCTTCTAGGCCGCAGATTACGTACATGCGCGTGTCACATGGACTGTTTTACCGATGGTTTTGCTACGTTTCTGGATCTGGCATCACTTCAGTTGTGTTGCTGTCTATGGAGGGTCAGATGCCTCTCTGATATCATCAAAAAAATCTTGATATGTGTTCCGAAGATGAACCTAGGTCTTATGGGTTTGTAATGACATGAGGGTGAGTAATTAATGACAACATTTTTGGGTTAGCTAACCCTTTAATAAATAGAAAGGAAAAATGCAGATTCTTTGCAGCATAGGTCTAGGGAATGCTAAAAATAGGCTATAATTAATTTTTATTTACTAATTTGATATTTAATATTGGTAAATAAATAAATAATTTTAATCGTTTATAATTATTAATTTTTGTTATATTGAATATTGGCATTCAGGGAATACAATCAATCAATCAATCAATCAAATCAATTAGTCCATAAATCAATCAATAAATAAATATTTATCTTAATATTTAAGAGCCCCTACTCATGACAGTGCATCCCAATTTAAAATGCTCTATGTACGTGACGTAATTAGAAAAACTAGAGCATTCCCATTACAATCAACAATGTTGTCTTCACCGCAAGCAGGCACCATCTTGAGTATCTTTTCCAATCAATTTCAGATGCTTTCAACAACAAGACAAAAAAACAGCAGATATTTTTGCATTGCTCAAAAAACTGAAACAGGGTCGAAAAACCATCTGTCTGTGAAAAATGTAAAATACTATGCTCTTTTGTGAGGCTTAATAAAGAAGATTATGTGTCATAATGAAAATATTTTTCCATTATGTAATAAAAAGTGACATGTCTCTTGTGTCATACGGGGTGAGTCAACTCAAACCACTTTAGTTTAAGAACAGACAGCAATCATGACTCAATTATCCAGAGCTACTAAAAGCAATCAAATCAAGAACCGACCCTCCTTTGAATCCCCCTTGAACAGAAGTGTCCTTACCTATCCTATCCTCTCTTTTCCCTCTCCCCCCTTCCAGATCTTTAAACTGATGAAGTTTGACAGCTATACTCGTTTCGTGCGCTCACAGCTCTATCAGAGCTGCATGCTAGCTAATGTAGAGGGCAGGCCTCTGCCGGGGCTGGACGCTCGTGGCAGACCCATCACAGCAACAAAACCCACCAGCAGCAATTCACCCAAAGAGCAAGTCAAATTTGATAGAACAAAGGAGGTATGAATTTCTCCAAATATGCAAATTATTATGTTTTATCCTTATAAGAGATTCATATGAGTTTGGTGTTTTCCAGAGGTTAAAGATGAAGCTTGGAACAGCAGATGGTGATGACGTAGTAGTAGAGAGAAGGAAAGTAAATCTGCAAGGCATGATGGGAAAGGACAAGCGCAAAGACAAGAGAGGGTCATGGGGAGGTGAATTTATGATGTCAATATGGGACAAACTGAACTAAGAAGAGGCATTTTAGACCGTCTAATAAATTCTCTGTTCTTTGCCATTTCCAGAATCACCTATCAGCTTCAAGACTGGACTTGTGAAGAGTTTAGAGGTAACTTGCCAAAGTCAGTATATTATATCATGCCGTTTCAGTAGCAGCTCATATCAGTACTGCTGTTGCAGGTTGAGAAATTAGTGGCACGGTCTGCAGACGGAAGGGTAGATAAGTACTGCTGTGTCTTCCTGCCTGATGGTACAGCTTCTCTGACCCCAGCCCGACCTGGCGTCACAGTCCGCAACATGCTTACCGGGTTGTGTGAAAAAAGAGGCCTTCCTCTGTCAGACATCATTATTTATCTACATGGCAAAGATAAAGTAAGAAGTGTGAAACATTTACATCTGCAGTCAGAATATGAACACATTTTACTTTTTGTTTTAAAACCTTAAAAAAAAAAAAAAGTCTATATATACAAATAGTAATGTTCTGTATAATATGGTGACCGGGAGGGGACGTCTTCGGGTTCACTTAGTTTTGTCGTGGCCACGACATATTAACTCGTGGGAGCGTGATAATATAACGTGGACACGAGATATTAATTAGTGGGAACGTCTTATTAACTCGTGGGAATGTGATATTATGTTGTGGCCACGAGATCGTTTTATAAAATAAAGATTGATTGATTTGTTGTTTTATAACATAAATTATTATATTGCACGCAATGTAAACATAATTTATATCAAGTTTATCATGAATAAATGCTACATAAAGTAAATAAAGTTTAAGAAATAAAGTAAAGACATAAAGTAAAGAAAACATTTTTACCCATCCCTGTCTTATTATTAGCCTATTATTATATTTTTATACTTGTTTTCTCGCTGCCTTCATTTCGATCTCTTTACATAACGTTCTGACTTTATAATATTCGACTATATATATATATATATATATATATATATATATTTACATATAGGCCTAGGCTATATATAATGTATGTATGTTCCCTCATCATAAGAAGTCGTGGCCACGAGAAATGGATGTCGTTCCCTCAACATAGCATCTCGAGGCCACAAAATAATATCACGTTACCACGAGTTAATAAGACGTTCCCACAAATTAATATCTCGTGGCCACGTTTTATTATCTCGTTTCCACGAGTTAATATGTTGTGGCCACGACAAAACTAAGTGAACCGAAGACGTCACCTCCCCGTATGTTGCATATATATGACTTTCTTGTTGATTTTATTTGATGTGTTTGCTTTTTATTGTAATTTCACATTGGGTGTTAGCAACCACTGTCACTGGACCAGGACAGCTCTGTGCTGAAGGACCAGCAGGTGTTTTTGGAACTGAGGGTCACATTTGCGTGAGTGCTAGAGAAAATGCACACACACACACACACACACATATATATATATATATATATATATATAATTTTGTGCACAAAAACAGTCCCAAAAATCTGTTACTCACCTTCATGTTGTTCCAAACCTGCATGGCTTTTATTGCTGCATGCAAAAGAAAAATAGTTCCGGTTAGTCTTCAGACGTCACACTCACAAAATGTTGGCTAAACGTCTGATGCATATGGCACACTTATCTAGAAACACTTTAGGACATTCAAAGTCGTCATCGGATTGGTTAAATTATACAGGATTTCCGGGAGATGTGTGTGTCGCGTTCTTTAGTGCTCCGCCTGGAAACAAGGATGCCATGACACCAAACTCCCTCACGAAAGAAGAAAGCTGTTGTGTTTACAAGTGTGACAATGAATGCTTAAACTAAACTTAACTAAACACTGGATTTTCAAAAGTATGTGAGATCTTTATATTGCGCGGCATCAAATCTTTAAAATATGTAACACACCGGTCTGTTATTGTGGTCATGCCCCTAAACATGACACACCACAAAATGAAACATGATTGGTTGCTTTACCTGTCAGTCAAATGGCCTCTTGGGCAGGTCTTGGACATTTAAAGGGGAAAAGTTCCTAGACTTTCAGCCATCATCCTGAAGGTCTGGCTACACGAGACTAAGTTCATGTTGACTTCCGTTGTACTTTTTGTCCAGTTAAAGTCAATATGAACAGAAACTGTTTCATTTCCAATATTCGGTAAGACTTTATTCTAGGGTCTCTTAACTAGTTGCTTATTAGCATGCATATTACTAGAATATTAGCCATTAGTAGTAATTTAGCACATATTAGTGCCTTATTCTACATGACCTTATTCTACATCCATAATCCTACCCAGTACCTAAACTTAACAACTACCTTATTAACTATTAATAAGCAGCAAATTAGGAATTTTTTGAGGGAAAAGTCATAGTGAATAAGTGTTCCCTATTCTAAAGTGTCACCCAATATGCTTCAAAATGCATCACCTTTTGTGATTCACAAAGCACAGAAGAAAGAAGTCATACAGGTTTGGAACCACATGAGTGGAGATGATGAATGATTTTTGGGTTGACCCAAACAATCTGTTATGTGCACATATGTTTGTGTTATATTTCTTGTACAGAGTGAAGGTAGCCTTCACAGGAAAGACGGTGGCCGTTGTGGTAAAGTCCAATAAGACGCTGCAGGACGCCCTCACGACAATGCTTCAAAAATATCGCCTCAGGTCACAGGACGTCATTGTCAGCATGGTGAGGACTAGAGTGACCAGAACAACCATTTCATTCTTTGTTGAAAGTTAATAGTTTGACCTTTCCTGATGGACCACAAACATGCAGGGAGACTTTCACAGATTTTCCTGTTTCTCTCGTTATTAAACTGCAGCTGCAAAAGTAGGACAGTACCAGTACTGAACAAATCATTTAATGTTTTTATGTCCATCACAGTCCCCGAACACAATCCAGAAAAACTCAATAAATTTATAATGCAGAAGAAACCTCTAGATGCTCTATAGTATTCATTATAGTAATGTATGTAACTTCAATTAAAAAAAAGTTCTATTCACAATAGAAGAAAAAAGAGAATAGAATAAGAGAATAGAGTCTGCACAACCGAAGGCTCTCACTCTAACATCATGTTTTTCATATATATGCCGAAGTAACCTAATATTGCTACAAATTCTAATCAATGAATTCTAATTAATCAATACTATTATAAATTATACTGATTTAGCCATTATGTCAGTCATGTGCTAACATGTTTTATCATTTCTGTTCTCTATTTTCAGAGTGGAACTGGACAGATAATAAATATGAACACCATAGTCACCTCTCTGGCCAATAAGACACTAATTCTAGATAAAGGTATGTAAAAATAATATTTTACATCTGCCAGGTTTCACATCAGCTATAGATAGACAGGCAGACAGACATAAATAAATAGATACTAGTTATGGATGGATAGATAGATAGATGTTGCTGTGGGCCCTGTACAGCACTAAACCTGTCCCACACTAGACCCGATTATATATAGATCGAATCAGTCCCACTCTAAGATGAAAACGATCTCTCTATAGCAGGTGTTGATCAGGCCAGCAGCCCCAAAGGGAACTTCTCACCTCCTTCATTACAAGTGAGTCTACGCTTTAGTATAGCAGAACTCAATATCTTGATTTCCTTCAATCCTTCTTTGTGGTCTAACATCTTAAGCATCTGTCACCAGGATCGGAGAGGTGCTGTGGATGCAAACATGTTCCCTCCAGGGATTTCCAGATCAGCTGCCCGTCAAAAGAACCCTGGATTGAGGAGGACCTACGATATGGAGGGTAAATGATGATTATCTCATTTCTGCTCTCTTGGTCTCACTCAATCTGCTCATCTAAATGTACTGGGACTTTCAGGTTTGGTGGAGTTGTTAAACCGAGCTCAGTGCTGCAGTGCTGATGATCAGCGAGGCCTCCTGAAGAAAGAACATCTAATGCTGCCTCAGTTCCTCCAGTTACCCTTGGAAGAAGTGGAGGAAGCTGAGACAAACAGATCACTGGACGAGTCCTGCTGCAGTATGGGGTCTCTCGAAGTGGATTCTCCTGCAGTACAATCAGACACATTAGAGAAGGAACAATCAGAGAATGAGTGCTCAAACCCAGCTCGGGAAACTGTGGTGTGAGCTAAATGGACCTGTTTCATCTTTTGCTTCAATGATCTGTCACAATGGAGCATGGAGAATAGAGAATAATGTTTCAGCAATCTGAACATTGCGGTCCTTAATGATGGACAATAGTAAATAAGGATTTTTTTCTAAATTAAATATGGAATATTGTTTACAGTAGATGTAATTCTGCACATGTTAATGTCTAGCTGCTTATTTATTTTAAAATGATTCAAATAAGAAAAATGCATTTTGTGTTCATAAAGACATTGCGCTCTTGGCTTAAAGGTTAAACATTAGCTAATGCATTAGTTATCAGGAAGAAACAGTTTTCAAGCATTTATTAGGCTGGATTAATGTTAATTTATAAATGCATGAATGTGCCTTTAATATTAAAAATATGTTAGTGTATGTAAAAATTTACATTAATATTTTAGGTCTTTATTGACTTTCCTTAAAGTAACATTTCTGGGTGAAACAGGATATTTTAAAAACAAAGGATGTGATTTTTTCCTTGATTGGATCATGAAAAGTAGGGTTCCATACTGTGGTTTCATATCAGAATGACTGGAGTTATAGAAGCTCAAGTTCACACTTGAGTGTGTCTAATGTACTAACGGTTCTGTAATTAGGGGCCAAGCACTGAAGGTGATGTAAGTTTCAGTGAGTTGTCTTATTATTAGTAAAGTTGAGTCGATGGCAGTTCTATGAAAGGTACATACTGTAGGACAATTATGAAAAATGGACCAATTATAGTGATTGTAATGAAGAGTAATATGACCAAATTTGGGGTCTCTAGGACCTACTCTATAGTGCCACCACCAGTTCAAAATGCAATTTTCCAATGGTTATAACTTTTGAGTGCACCTAAATACTGTCCTCAAGATGATGAAATTCAGTATTGCAAGCCATTTTAAAATGTACTATATTCCATTTTTTCACACTTCTTTTAAATTTAAACCAATCTGAGCAACACTGAACAGAATTTTCATACTACTTTTTGTTCAAATGGGTCATAGGGGGTGGGGCTGGTGGGGGCAAAACATTTTTGAAATGTTTGTCAGAAAATCATGAACTTTGGTGGGGTTGATTGACAACATACTGAATACCTGAGACTTTTACAGCCAGTACCAGCTACCATTCAGAAGGCTTTAACAAAAGTACTTATAACTTTGTACAAATATGTAATTTGTGACATTATATTTCCTGATTAATGCTAGTTTTGATTATATCTCACATGTCATTTTCCAACATTTCGCTGGTCCACTACTTTTAGATATACAGTATTTCACTGCGTTTACAAATTGTTTAAACTTTTGTATAAAATCAGTTCCTTTTTGGTGCAGCTTCAGATAACAGTCCTGGTCCTGCTATACAAAACCAAAAAAACGTATGCATTTTTGTGTGCCTTTGAGATGCACATTGCAGTCCCTTGACTTGTTTCCTGTGACCTTTGACATGCTTGTTGAGCTTGCTCTACTTGCTGTGCTTACTGTAATTTCCATGCTTGCTGTATTTGTTGTGTTTGCTGTGCTTGGAGCTGAATTGCTATTTGCAGCTATATTCTTATATATTCTCTACAATATTTAACGTAACAGATAATACAGTTTTGGTATGCAGAATATAATCTTACTTCCTAAACCATATTATCTGTTCTGAGATATAACAACAACAACCTAAGCCTCTTTATTTAGTCAAACTTGTCCTGGTGGATCACTATACTATCTAAAAGCTGTATTCCTACAAGAGTAGTATAGAATGCCTGAATGGAATAGTAAACATTAACCTGTGTGTCACAAGTAACCCAAACAGAAAAAAACATTTGAGGTTGTTTCAATTGATTACATTTTGTTGAAAGATTATGAAAACATTATTTTATGTGCGTCCACAATAACACATGAAACTAAATGAAACTATCATTTTTAATTTCATGCTGATTTTAATGGCTTAAAATATTGATAATGTCTGGGCTTCTGTGAGGAGCTTTCGAGGTTTGTTGGGTTTTGCTCACTCATGGTGTGTCTACTGAAGACATGCAACTGCCCCGGGGTGAATAGAGAGAGAATGACAGAAATGAAAGGAGGTAAAATAGAGGCAGGGAGAAGGAAGGAGCTAATGCATGGAGTGTACTCAGCTGGTACACTTGATGCTGATGGTTCCCTAGGCTTTAATAACACACACACACACATTTTTCCCTAGTGCACCTTGTCCTCAGGAAAGTCTTCATCAGGAACGTTTTTTTTATGGTCTCTGAATGGACATTGTGTAGTGAAGTAATCAGACTCAATCAGATGACCAGCCCCCAAGCTAAGGCATAGATAGAAAGAAAGAGAAAGGGAGAGAGAGAATGAAAAAAGAGAAGGGATGGGAAGGCAGAGAGAGAAAGAAGACTGAAGGGAGGGAGGCGAATCAGTGAGGTGAGGATTCTGCCTTACATCACTGAGCATGTCTTTGTGAGGATACGATTGCTACTGTTCTAACTCGTTTTTAAAGGTCTATTTTGTGTTGTTTGAAGCAGAACAGTGCTGCACAACTGCGTGTCTGTCCTCAATGAGTGTATACTGAAATAACAACAGGTTTCTTCAAGGTAAGACCACTTTAACAAACTCCAATATGTTTCTTTTATTATAGTTTTTTGTTAATTGCAGCCTATTCACCAGATTTGTGGTTTATTTTTTGTTTTATAATTTTTTTTTTATTTTATAAATTAATTCTTTTTAGTCCAGGGTGTTGATGTAATTTTAACCCTGTGTGTGTGTCAGAAGCAGAACAGTTCAATGAAAAACACAGAGTCTGCCACACACACACGCACACACACACACGCACGCACACACACATATGCGCGCGATTGTTTTTCTTTCACATTGGGGACTTTCCATCGGCTTTTGTTGTTTTTAATACTGAGCTAATGATATGTCACATCCCCTAACCCTACATATAACCTTTTTCAGTTTCATTAAGATGTTATTTTGCCTATTATTTAGCTGTTTTCCATCTTAGCCAGTCACCACAATGTAGGTGATTTCAGGTTTTACTATCCTTTTAGTGACAGTCAGCCCCTACATTATACTGTAGATAGACCTTGACACACAGCTGAACCTCACTTCCCACAGAGTTCATTCAAATTAGCCAAATTAATCATATGATGTGTATATTATTAAAGACATGTTCATTTTCTTGTTAAAATGGACTAGGTGTCATGCTATACAATGACAAACTGTGCATCTAACATTGGCTAATATGTAGTTAAGTGGTCAAAAGTAATTTATTACAAGCTACAGTACGCACAGAAATGTTTTGTTACTGTTGTTATATCAGACAATTCACACCAAAGAATGTCTGTCGGTTGTACTTGAAGGTCCAGTAATGACATTTTAATGAAACATTATGAGTTCCAAAAAAGGTGTATGTATGTGTGTAAATTCTATGATTGATTAAAATTTCTCACATTGACTTGCATAAAACTGAATAAAACATGTGATGTATTCCCATTTTAAACTATATTTTCAGTTCACAACATGTTCAGAACTAATCTGAGATGAATCATTAGATTTAGTTGGCTTGGTTTATGGAACGTAATTGTCTTGACTCATCTGCCAGTTAATTGTTCACAACAGAGATAAAGTACACAATAAAGACTATTTTGAACAACATGAATGATTCACTGTAATCAAAAGGTGAGGTCAGGCAAGTTAAATGAGTCAATCTAATCATTTTCCATTACTAATTTGAATAAACTGAAACCGCATTGTTGTAACCGTTCTCCAGAACACTCTGCACAGGCACAAAGTTTACCTTGCTCTGTTTTGAAGGATAAAAAAATCACATTTAGAGACCGGGGTCCCTGAAATCTAAACCCACCCTGGAGGGACACCGCCCATCACATTCATTCCTTCATCTGTCAGGCTTCTGGTACCGGCTTGTTGCCATGGTAATACCGTCTGGTGATGCAGTTGGAAGAGCTGTAGAGTCCTAATTGGCCTCAGTCCTTGGTGAGATTTTGAATAGCTCCTTCCGTGCCATGCTCTTGTTTAGAATAAGTATTGAATACTGATTAAGGATTCTGTTTTAAGGGTATATACAGAAACCACTGAATTGAGATGCAGTAGGAAAACGGAGGCAATTTTCTTTTTATATTTCCTCTCGCTTAATATTTGCATCTCATTTGAAAACACTCCCGCCCTCGCTATTTATCTAGGTATCTATTTCTCTATTTTGTAGTCTCTCTCCTGCCAGCAAATATACATTGCATGCAACAGGGCTGATGGTTTGATGAGTCACCATCTGCTGTCTTCTAGGTGCTTACATTTGCACCAATCTCATGTTTGAGGTTAGACGCGTCTTAGTTGGTGGTCTTCTTCTAGTTGATCCTGCAGGCAGAGTTGCTAAATTCCATGTTATTGGGGTGCTTCAACCTGCGGACATGAAAAACAACTCACGGCAACAGTGTTAAATAATACCTAATTCAGCAGGACAACTGCAGACTTGGCAACATTGCCTGCAGGGCAACAATTTCTCTATAGTTTATGTTGTCTAACAACAACAGTAATATAATAACTGACGGTTGCCTTCTGTGGCAAAATGAGGAACGAGGAGACGAGGGCTAAACTCAAAATAAACAGTCTTTAATGATCCAAAATCCAAAAGGGGTTAACACAAGGCAAGAAGAGACACAACATCGACGTTAGTACCAGACGCTAGACTCAGGAAAACACAGGGCTTAAGAACTTAAACTAAACAAGATAATTCAACAAACACAGGTGGGACTGAATTAACTATTAATGAAACAGTAAGAAGAGGAACAGTAACATAACCAAATATGCGCTTACAAGAGGGAAAACTAGTTCATGGGAAGCACATGAGACAGAAAACACAAGACAAAACAAACACAAGCCTGACAACAGTAAAGAAATTATATTGTTATATATTATATATTATATTATATTGTTTTAATGTTGTTATTGTTAAAAATGTTTTAGATTATAAATTAATATTGTAATTAAATTATATTGTTGTTTTGATATTTTTATAATTTAATATTGTTATAAATGTTTAATATTATAAATATTCTATAATTAAATTTTAATAGTATATGCATGTATAATATTATTTAATAATTTATAAGTAACTATTCAGTAATAAATCAATAATTTATTAATAAATAATTTACATACTGGCCTCATATACAATTAATTTAACATTGAATTCAATGACATTGAATTTAATTAGATTAGTTGCCGCAGACTGATATAGGTCCTTTAAATGTAATATGCTACTGTAACAATCAAGCCATTTACTACATGGCTGAAGATTTATTAATGCCTATTTATGCAGCAGCAGTATCTTACACGCTCTGTCTCTATTACCATTTGCAAGTCCATACTTGTAGCAGTGTTTGTAGCAGATCTAGTCCACCAAAACCAAATACATTAATATAGTCATATATCTATTAACATGCTAAAAGTTCTCTAAGTTGCCACGATTGAAGTTAACCCTAACTTAAATTATCTTGAAAAACTAAGAAAACAAAATGTCTGTATATGTCTTTTTTATGTGCATATTGTACTTCAAGAGGAACGGTACGATGAAATGAAAGCCAAACTGCTTGCCTTGGAATTATCATATTATATTGTACACTGCTTTGATTCAAAGCTCTGTCTATGCATTGGTCAATGTATGAGCTACCATGCGTTTGCAGCTGAAGAGGTTTGAAAGGTGTTGATGAGTCATATCAGTGAATGGAAAGACTAAGCACACAGCAAATAGAAGCAGTCAGCCTAGGCTTAGTTTGCCAAAGCCTGAGATTATTAAAGACATTTATGCAGTCAAGGTTCTGAGCCGTCAATAACAATGGAGGTTCAAATCATCTCATATAAACAGAATGAGCCCAGAGATGATTTATTTGAAGCTGAGATGGCATTCATAAATGCATTTAGCAAATATCAATATTTCTACACAAGCAGTTTCAGATATAATGTGCACAGAAAGAAAAATACCTAAGCCAGTCACAGGCTTATTTTTGCTTCAAAAGCTTGAAGTTTGCTTCACTTTTTTGTTCTGCTCCAAATATTGGATTGTATAGCATAAATCATAACTTAAATGGGGCAATGGTTTCTTAAAAACTTAATATTACTACTAGAATAATCAAATGTAATGTTTAACATTTACTGAAAGATATGTACTATTACTGAGCAGCATCTGGGTAACCAAGATGAATAAATAAATAAATAAAAATACATACATAAATAAATAAAAATGACGTAGGCAGCATTCAAACAACATAACAACACTTTTAGAAAATGTAAAATCTTGTTGTTTTGGGATATTCATATTCAGGCTTTTTTTGACATTTCAATGGTGCCTTTTTACCTCATAAATGTCTCATTCCCAGCTACGCCTACAGTACCTTGTCATGGGATTCCCGCCAGAAGCAATTTGGAATCGGTTTGTTCGGTGACAAATATTTCACAGAGACTTGGTACAAAAAGTTATGAAAATGAGCCAGGCTTCTAAAGAAGACCCATAATCTCTGTGGACCAATTACAGTTATCATCCTATCAAACAAAAGAGTGACACTCAGAGATAAAGACTGTTCTTTGTGAAGTATTATCATGGCTAATGTTGTTGTTCTCTATATCTCCTTCATATTTTCAGATAACCAATAGCGTTGACTACATTATCTAGAGACAGCTGATTTCCCTCCTAAAGTCGAGACATGGAAAGAACAGAGAACAAAGTGAGTCGAGACTGAAGCAATTGCTGAGAGCATCACAGAATACAGAGGAAGCTGTCCTAATAGAAAACACAGATGTTCCATTTGTGCAAGCAGAAGATTTCTGGCTTTAACCCATTTTATTTTCATTCCCCCAAGGTGTCCACCATCTCCCCGCAAAAACAGACAGTAAAAAATAGATCCAAGTCCACTGAGGAGGTACAGCAAGCCAAACAGGTAATAGCTCTACAGAATGCTAATGTCACACACATTTCAATAAGTGAACCTAAACTTTAAAGTGACTTTGTGCATATAGATGACAGTGTGGCACTGATGCATCAAATAAGAATAAAACTAAATGGGCGGGGACTGCGTGTCAATTTTCAGCTTTTAATTTTAAAGTACTTTACTATTCTCACTGTTTTACACACAGTACTGCCTACAATAAAAAGGTGTGTAATGTACAGTGTGTCACTCTATTAAAGATTTCAACAGCTGTCCAGCACCATCTAGTGATGTGGTCTAATAATCTCTGAATGTGTGTGAGTGTGTGTGTGTGTGTGTGTGTGGATTTACTCAGGGACAAAGTCTCCCTTTCTTTGAATGTACAGTGAATTAGAAATTTGTAAAAAAATAAAATAAAATAAAAAAATAAATAAATATATATA
>JAUMHE010000032.1:6081702-6095656 GCA_032359235.1 Enteromius mattozi | reverse complement strand
ATATTATATTTTTCTTTTTAATATGCAAAATATATCTGTTTTCTGTAAAGCATAGTGACACCCTATTTTGTAAAAGTAATTAATGTCATTTATTTAATAATTCAATAAATTACTGTATTATTAATAAAAACATTAATTTTTAATAATCACAATAATAAATATTGCTACTACTACTAGTAAAAGTATTTATTTATTTTTCTTTTTTAATAATAACAATGGGTCTAATAATACTGACAAATAATAATTCCCCCTCTCCCATCCATTAATTCAATACATAAATAAATATATAAAAACATGACTGTTATTTTTAATAATGATATTATTATTAATAAATTAAAAAAAGTTTTCCTTTTGTATAGGCCTGTTGTCCTTATAACTAATTTTATGTAAAATAATTAATAAGTCTGTCATGGAGCAAAATTGTACCTTTAACTTGTCACAGGGTCAATTGACCAGATGATGAACTTTATTAATGCAAATTATATCTTTAATAGTAACCGCTATGTGTTAATATGCACCATCTAGCAGTAGATGAGGTGTAAAGATGTGTTGCACCTGAGAGTTTGTCCTCTTTGAAAGCAAAAAAAGTCATATTTTGCACACTTTTGGCGAGTGCGTGTCCTCGTTTAGGTAGCTGAGTAAACGTGCATGTGTTCAGAAATCCTCTTACTGCTTTCTAAATTCTTTCGTTTTTTGCCCTCTTGCCACAGGCCTTTCATACACCACAAAAATCTCTTCCGGCTAAACCAGAAACCGAACAATTGGAGGTAAACATGAAATTATGGGCTGCTTTAGAGTTTGACTTTTAAAAAAATTAGATCAAAGATTAGACCAAAGACCAGTCAGTGCTGCTTGTGCCGTCAGAGCTGCTTTATTATGTGCTTCATGTCTGTGTTTGATGTCCTCGATTACATTGTGTCTAATGTGTTGTATATTTTATAGGAAACCTCAGAACTGAGTGCCTCATCGGAGGAGTTCAAATGATTGCTGGTTTCAAACTTCGGGCTTTCAGATTTAGACAGATCAACTGGAATTATGGGTAATAACAAAAGGATGATTAAGTGTCTGTTTGTGACTCCGTTTTACTTTAGCTAGCATAGAATAAATCATGTGTAGCTTCTTGAATTTGTATGAGTCTGATAATGTTTGTGAAATAAATGCACAGCTGGATATCAGTGAATTGTCTATGTGTTTCATATTAGCAGGTTCATACAGTACATATAAAGTTGTATTTACTTGTAAATCATCAACTGAACTTGAAAAATTAAAAAGTCATTTGGTATGACATTCCATTCAAATTCTCTTTTTACTACCCCACATGACAGCGTCATATAATACATTTTTCTGTTCGTTCCTAATCCATTCATTCCCTGTCAACATGTGCTGCATTAGCAAATGTCACAACAATTCATCTCTAAACACACCGTGCCAGCATTATTATAAACACTACACTGGTTCAAAACTGTTATATGCCCACAATATAAACATTTTAAATTCATGATTAATATAAGATTGCATTGCAAATAAACTATGTAGTGTAAAGGCATCTTTTACACACCAATTGAAGCACAAAAAACCAAACCAGAATTGTAGGTATGTAACGATGCACCCTAGCCGGTTGAAAATCGATACGAAAATGTGGCAATTCAAATCAGCTGAGATTTTAAAAGAATCACGATACAATTGGGGGTGGAAGTATATGAATGTATCTCTGAGGGGAACCGACCGTCCTTACAAAAATTGAGAAGGTATTTCATTTTATCTTGTCTCTGCATCATGCATATAGCATCTTGTTTACAGTGGGAACCAAGGAAACACTGGATCATTGGTGTTTTAAGCTCCACCTGCTGGCAGAGAGTGAATTTGCATTCATCAGTCTGTCTACTGCAGGGTTTCTCAAATCTTGCCCTGGAGGTCCAATGCACTGCAGAGTTTAGCTCCAACCCTGATAAAACTCCCATACCTGTGATTTTCTAATGATTAACATTGATTAACATGCTCAGGTATGTTAGATTAGGGTTAGAGCCAAACTCTGCAGTGCATTGGACCTCCAGGGTAAGATTTGAGAAACCCTGGTCTACTGTTTTTGTTTCATGCAGATGTTTTAGTGTAGTTTCACAAATCTAAGGTCAGACCATTCTGTTCAAGTTTCTAAAACAGGGGTAGGCAACGTCGGTCCTGTAGTGCCGATGTCCTATATAGTTTAGCTCCAACCCTAATCAAACACACCTGAACAAGCTAATCAAGGTCTTCAGAATTATTACAGCTACAGGCCCTCAGGGTTTTTTCAGGGTTGGAGCTAAACTCTACAGGACATCAGCACTCCAGGACCGACGTTGCCTACCTCTGTTCTAAGACATACCATTCAATATTAAAAACTGCTCGTGCTCCACGTATGCAGCATCTTTGTTTGGATGAAAATACTGTGGTTGCCTCTAATTTTAAACGGAAAGACCACAGATAGGTGTATTTATATGAAGAGATTAAATAAAGAAACCATATAATTTTAAAATGAGTTTTCTCCCCAAAAATAATCACTTTTAAATAAATGAATAATTCTTTTATATAAAATGCAAAACTAAGGATGAACATAAATAAGGAGTTAACAAACAATAAAAACCAATTAAAACAAACTAAACAAACGAACAAAAAAACAGATAAGATCATGTACAAGTCAAATTGTGTTGCTACATGCAGAAATAGGCTAATGTAAAATAGCGCTAAATAAGATTTAAAAATGTTCTGTATATAAAAAAGAATGCTTTCGGGCCTCTACATAAATTTCTGCAACCCCGTAATTACATACTTTACTGCACGTTTCGCCGCAGTTTCTAAGTGAAAAGACCAGAGAGTGGTGCTAAAACTAATTGTGTGAAAACGAGCCTTTATTAATCAAAAATGTACCTGTAAATCATTTTTTGTGTGAAAAGGAATAAAAATTGTGGAATAAAAGTTTTACTGCCTCTAGTGTTAATTTCAACTGGAAACTGAATCGATTCGTATGTATTGGTACATTTTTTCAGTTTTGCAGAAATGTATGAAGAGGCACCTATTTCCAACGAGCCTAGATTGTTTATTAGACAGTTTTGAACAACTGAACAAGACATTCAGTAGAAGTAATTAATTGTAATGTTTCAAAACTGATTTAACCTTACACGCTGTTAATTACAACAACTAGCTCAAAAACAAAGACTTGAGATGTGTCTCTGAGGTGAACTCCAAGTCACAAGATTTGACTTGGGCTCTACTATGAAGACTTCAGACCAGGCCCGGCTCCACAGGGGGCTATCAGTTGCTTGGCCCACCTTGGCCCCACACTACTTAACAGCCAATCACAAAATTGTTATGATATTCAATTTTCAATTTTTCTTTTTCGTTTTCTTGCCGCAACGCAAGTATCCACTCCCACCCACACCCACAAACCTGCTAATAATGTATATAATTTTGGCACATCAGGAAGCCGCTACCAATATGCTCGGAACTGAAGTCCTTTTGAATGAGCGCCTGCGCTGTTCACTTTCAATTTCGATTTGGCGATCACGCGTACAGTGCTGTGTAAAGGAAGAACATCTTACAAGATCTTACAAGATATTTGTCAATGAGCTCAGCATCTGTTGATGCATGTTGGTGCATGGTCTTGTTAGTCACAGTGGTGTAGTGCAGAGTTGATATACGGCGTATACCCGCTTCTTTATCGGTCGCTTTGCGTACCCACTTCTAAATCCCCTCTGATACGCATTCCGTAGTGTCCTGCATTAGCCAAATCATGACAGTCAACCGCAAGAGTAGCTAATCAAATCACATGTGATGTGAATAAATGCCGGGCCTGCTTCAGACTTGACTTAGACTCAGCCTTAAAGACTTGAGACTTGACTTGTAAATGGACCTCAGAGACGTGTGAACATCTGATCTGAAAGTAAATAACTTATCAGTGTACATACATTGCATACGTTGTTTATGTATGTGATACTCTTTAAAATTGTGCTATAGGGTGACCCGAAAGAGACAAATTTTGAATCACGTTGCTGTTTTTGTTTTCTTTGTGCACACAATTATGGTTAAATGTAAAATTGCAGTTGAGACACTGGTGTAACATGGATTATTTTAATGATGTCCATACTACATTTCTGGACCTTGATTGTGTTAGAACCCTTGTTGGCTATGTGAGGGTCAGAGACCTCTTGGAATTAATCAAAAAAACATAATTTGTGTTCCAAAGACGAACAAAGGTCTTACAGGTTTAGAACCACATGAGGGTGAGTATTTAATAACAGAATTTTCATTTTTGGGTGAACTATCTCTTTAAGTAGTTTTTAAATAGATTTTGTTACTTTTTAATTGTTGTATTAATACAGTGTAATACAGCTTCAGATAATATCCCAAACTGTGTTTATATCTTGAATTAAGCACAAACCTCACTAAATCTTATTTTTAAGTATGTTCAGATATAATGACAGGGAAAAAAAGATAAAAATACTGATTAGGAACATGATTTTGCAAGAGGGAAACATAAAATAAATAATGATGATGGGGATTTAATGAATGAATTAAACCAATTACACTAAAGTCTGGATTTCTTTTCTGAGCACCAAATATATTATGAGCTTTATATTTCCAAATTTATCCACTGCAGTCAAAAGGCTACCAGCACATATCTATTGCTAACAACCATGCCAGAGTCCCCTGACTGATAACAGACAGATTCCGGGTGTTCACATCATGAGCTTTCACCCACTCTAAATTATTTCTGCTCATTTGGCACTGAAAATTAGTGTGGCCCAGATCATTAGTGCTGTTGCTCCATTGTCACATCACCACAGTCAGCTCAACGCAGAGTATGAATTGAGACTGAAGGCTGGCTTCCCTATGGATCCAGCCCTGAAGCAGAGTGTAGGGTACAGGGTTAGAGAATTAGAGTTTCAGGAAATAATGTGCTCACAGTGACATTTTATGAGAAAATGAATCAATTCTGTCAAGTTTTCATTTCATTGTTTGTGGGTGTCCACATTTGCTAGCTGGCCAAGACATAAATTATAGAAATGTATGGGGAGAAAGCTATTTTTATTGAACTCTGTTGCTATTTGATTATTGTGAATGTCTGACTAGTTTCTAGAAAAACAAATAATGCTCAAAATAAAATTAATACAATCTGAGAGATTACATGAGAATTATACAGTTAATTATATACAAAAAAGCCAATAATCAAAGATCAAATCTTTTATTGTTCACATTGTCAGTTTAGTAAAAC
The DNA here is from genome assembly GCA_032359235.1 of Enteromius mattozi. Classification (NCBI taxonomy): domain Eukaryota; kingdom Metazoa; phylum Chordata; class Actinopteri; order Cypriniformes; family Cyprinidae; genus Enteromius; species Enteromius mattozi. Next base: position 6,090,408 of record JAUMHE010000032.1, on the reverse strand, counting down.
ATGTTTAAACAAAGCAAGCAATTTATATATAATATATATATTCCTTTAATGTCATTAATGCAAGATAGCATTGGCTAATGGGGTTCTTGTGAGGTCATTTCATTTTACTTTTGACTACATGAGGGATTTTATTGCTGTGGTATTCATGAGAGGTTGAAAGAATGTTATTCATTTATGCATCTTACAGTTAGCAGTGAATTATAGTGTTACTGATTAGCTGACTCTTAAAGGAATAGTTCACCCTGAGGTCATCCAAGACGTAGATGAATTTGTTTGTTCTTTGAGACAGATTTGGAGAATTATATCACTTGTTTACTAATGGATCCTCTGCAGTAAATGGGTGCCATCAGAATGAGAGTTCAAACAGCTGATAAACACATCACAACTTATCTAATTATGAATATAATCACATTTTAAGCTTCAAATCATTGCTTCAGGCTAAAATATGAGTCCAGTATCCATAATATTTTGTCCAGTCACAAAGTCAAACATGCACAGACCATACAGTGTGTTTCAGAGTGAAAACAGTCCAAAACAGATGTTGATTTGATGTTTGTTTTTTTGTTGTTGTTGTTTTTTGGAGGGTCCATTGGCATGCAAATAATGTAGCCTAGTGCTTTATTTGTGCAAACCTGTTCAGTGCCACAGTTAAAGACTTTTGTTTGTGTGCCTGTTCATTTTTTCATTGACCTAGTTTACCTTATTTACGTGATTATGCCATTCTGTTCACCTGTGTCTTGTTAATCATCTCATTAGTTCCCTTTGTTTGGTTCTTTTTTAAGTCAGTTTCCATTCTCTGTCAGTTATTTATTTGTATTAAATACTGTTTTTCTCATCTCCGTCATCACTGTACGTTTTGTACCACCAACACATGACATTCAAAAGAAATATATTCATCTACATTTATATGCAAAAGTTTTTCAGGTTTTCATTTTGGGTCAAGTATTACTTTACAGCTACACTCTACATTCTATAAATGTAAACATCAATACTTTATGCATATGTGCATTATGCACAAGTCATGCATTCTGCTATCTGCAGTCAGGCAATGCAATTGAAAAGCAGAGCAGGTCTGTCAGTATACAAACCATTTATCAATGTCTTGATAAAATCTCACCACTTGGTGTCCCACTGTCCATTCTCTGGCCCCTCAGAGCGACATGAACAACTATTGAGCTATGCGCATCAAAATGCTCTGTCACAGCTAAAGCATTGTGAATGAAATCATTTGAGGTTGTGGGTAGCTTTAGTAAATAAACAACTTTTCTTTCCTCATGTTTTTCCATTTACATTTTAACTATGCACTGCATAATGAGCGACTTTGTCCCCCAAACTGAGATGGCAGGTATAAATGATGGCTGATAAATGCATACATAGACAGCCAGATGAGCAGTGCATCATTATATAACAAGGTACGTATTGGTCATGCTGTTTTCTTATCATCTCGTGGTGTGTTTAATTGCTTCACAATCAAGACTGTGATTATCAATAAGATAAAAAAAATAAATAATGGGGAAAGAAAAAGAGAGGAATGAAGCAACTCAGAACTGTTTCAGTCTACTGAGCTTTTAATGTTCAGGAACATAATTAACTTTATAGTCATTAATGTTCAGTTTTTAAAGTTATGGCGTTCTGGGTGAGACACAGATAACAGAGAGATTGAATGAAATGGTGGTAAAGTACCTCAGAATTATTATATAGCCTAGCAAAAATGAGACATTGAAAACTAATTTTCTTACAATGATGTTTAACCGCAGCAAGCATCAATGACAGTATTAATTATGTGAAGTGAATCAAATGTGTTTCTCCTTTCGGAGCCCTGGATAAGTGAAAACGGATCTCGTAGAGGCGGTGAAATTAAAGATAATTAAAATTTTCACTGAATTCACAAATCACATTGTAATGACTCTGGAGCCAACTGCATGATTAAAGAACTTAATCAGCTCTGTCGAATCAAAAGAAAACAATTATTGGAAATAATTTGGATTTGCATTTGGCTTTGTACATGCACAGTGTGTGTGTGTGTACAGAAATTCACTACATCACTCCAACCCAAATCAAACACACCTGAACAAGCTAATCAAGGTCTTCAGAATTACTAGGGCTACAGGCAGGTGAATTTTTTTCAGGGCTGGAGCTAAACTCTGCAGGACATCAGCACTCTAGGACCAACTTTGCCTACCCCTGCACTACATTTTGTGGACCAAATGTCCCCACAAGTACAGTAATACTAGTAAATTCTGAACTTGTGGGCACATTTTTTCATTTCCCATTAAAAAAACAAGATGATAAATCATACAGAATCATCAAGTGTTTCGAAATGATGAAATAGCAGAAAATATTTTTTGTTTATTTAAAAAAAACAAAACAATTCAGATATTCTAAAAGAATCAAATTATTTTTCCTGCAGTAATCCATGGCAAGATACCCCATGACATCATCTGAGCCACAGAAGGATTTTTTTTTGTCTTAGTGAGTGTTTTATTCTCTTCAGTCATTCGATTGCCATATAATTTGAATCCATTCAATACTACAACTACATTTTGCTATTAAAAATCAAATATTTGTATTTCTGAAAAATTCTGAAAAAAAAAACAGACTTCTTAGCCAGAATCATATGGATGATGGGAACACACATCTTCACCCATATTTGCAAGATACCCCTTCTTCTTCTATTTCTGTACATGTTCATCTGTTCGCTGGACATCCTCAGCTCAGCTTTTCAGTTAGCTGGAGGTAACCGTTACCACCTTTTGTTCTGTATTTTTCCACTATTCTCTGATACAGTAACTGCTGTAAATATTTTATTTCCAAAAGAAATGTGAAAAGCTGGTTACTTTGTGACCACTAAATACTAATCTCAATATCACATCCACAGTGTGGAAATAAAATCTGTGAGTGGACTGTGTTGTATCTTTGGACAGGTAAGGTTGCAGGGGACATATTTAAGGACAATACTGTTCTTTCTAACCCTGTGGCGGGACTGGTGGTGGGAATACTGGTTACTGTCCTGGTCCAAAGTTCCAGCACCTCCACCTCCGTTGTTGTCAGCTTGGTCTCCTCTGGATGTAAGTCTAGCCATTACAAACACAGTATTGCTCTACCAAACATATAACCTACATATATTACAACATTGTAATACTTAAACATTACACAGCGCTCTGGTATACTAAATTCTGATGTCTCATTAGCGTCATCTAGAGGGATATTATTTTCTAATATTCAGTTTTTCTATACAATTATGCTTATTTCACGCTATAAAGTAGGCAAAAAACATATGGAATGAGTATGCTAAAATTCATATACTCATAAAACAATAGGTGAAGTATATGCATGACCTACTTCTGAGATTCTGAAGTGCGCTACACATCCAAAAAAGAAACAACCAATGCCATCAGAAGATTATTTAAAAAAATATTGAGAGCATTCAGAAATATTGTTTTATAGTAAATGTTATCAAAAAGTTTTTAGAACATATTTTGTTTGCTGAGAGACTTGTCTCTTGTAGCAACTACATACAAAGGCACATGGCGCCAACTTATTCTTGTGTCTCACTTTTCAGCTTTAATGTTAGCCTACTGTTAGTTCGCTTTGTTGCTATGGCATTTTTTATTTACTAATGGGCTATTTTTTCTGAGTAGCCATCTAATAGGCTACTTATTTCTAGAGAATGAACGCTGTGCACGATAGGAGCCCCTGTGTTTTCTTAACTGCCTAAGGACAACTGTTGTGCTTAATGAAACATGACTCGCATCTATCGATCGGGTTTCTTTGTTCTGTATTTCATGCAGTGTTGGATGTTGGATCCGCAATTCCTATCATCATGGGCTCAAACATTGGCACATCTGTCACCAATACCATCGTGGCTCTGATGCAGGCAGGGGAGAGAGAGGAGTTCAAACGGTAGAGAGAGCATACAGTACCTCATGCCGTCAGCACTCAACCATCAATAAAAGTTTGGAGTTCTTCAATGACACTTTCTGTGTGGGTCTGTTCCAGAGCCTTTGCGGGTGCCACAGTGCACGATTGCTTTAACTGGCTGTCAGTGTTGGTGTTGCTGCCGCTGGAAGCCGTCACTGGCGTGATGAGGCTCATGTCGGAGGCGGTGGTTGAAAGTTTTAACATCGTGACCGGAGAGGATGGTCCGGAGCTCCTGAAAGTCATCACAGAACCCCTCACCAAACGGATTATACAGGTGCAGTAGGCTATTATTAATTATCATCAAATTGATGTTCCAGGATCATAAATGGTGCCTTTCATTCTTCTGTGAAAAACAGAAAAAAGGGAAGTTTGTACATAGTTCATAGGCTGTCAGTATGAAGAGACAAAAGTTAACCTACACAATAAAGCCATCATAAAAGTGGTCCTCATGACTCATGCTCCATATAAAAGTTTCTTCAAGCTATACAATACTTTTTTTTATTGAATAATGATTTACATTTTGGTCTGTTTCTCACATAAAGCTGCTTCAGAAAATTAAAGACCTGATAATAAACAACTGTAATTATAAAGTTTTAATAATTGTGCCAATTCCTCTAAGAATAGGAAAATCCACATCCCAACTTGAGGAAAGATGTTGTCTCAATCAATTTCAGAATTATATTTTCCAGTTGTTAAACTATTAAAAAAGCTTGAACATTTAAAGCGTCAGATAATAAATAATAAAATACATATTAATGAAGACACATAATAAAAACACCTTTTGGTGTGGATGCACACATTTGATGCTATTGTTGTCTTTAAAGTTATTAGTTGTGTTAATAGGCCTTAAAGGTATGGTCACACTTAAAGATGAAGCAAACTTTGGAGGTGAAATCAAATCAATTTTATCTACGCAATCTGAAAATGTTGTGTCAAGGCAATAGTTTTCTGTGCACAGATTTTGCAATGCATTCAAATTAGTCAAATGGATTCACCATGTTGACCTACAGAAAGCTGCTTGATTTCAAAGTGACTTTTGTGTGAGTTCAGTGTGTGAATCATTGCTACACTGTTCACTATAGACAAAGGAAAAATGTGACCGCAACTTTATTTTGCTTCTTGACATTTTTTTGGCACTGGATATCCCTTTATAAACATCTACTTTTACTGTATGCAAAAGAGCATCCTGAACGTTCTTCAAAACATCTCGCTTTGTGTTCCACAAAAAGTTATAACAACATGAAGATGAACAAATAATAACAGATTTTTTTCATTTTGGATAATTTATTCTTTTAAGTACACAGCCCGTTGGGTGTCATTATACATAAAAAGAAAACTGGTCATTAGTTTTCTTGTTAAATGCTGTGGAGCTTGTTAAAATTTGTGTAGTCTAATTAAATATCACACTGTTTGCCCTCCAGTACTCTTCTGTCTCTCATTAATTTGGATTTGGAGTTAAAAGACAATTTTATTTTTTCCCTTTTAGCTGGATAAAACCGTAATCGTGGGTATAGCAACAGGGCAAGAGGTGCTGCGCAATAGGAGCCTGATAAAAGTTTGGTGTCATACACAGATCACGGTGAGTGACGTCTCTGTTTTCCTACAGATGAAGATCTTTGATGTACTGACGTTATCTAAATTTATTATCCACAGATCCAAGAGAATGTTTCTTTCGTGCCTTCAGAAAACTCAACAGCGCAGACCACGTCACTACACATGAATGCTGAAAAATGTGAGTCGAAACTCTATCAAATTTCAAAGGAGTAGAGAATAAAATGGACAAAGACACAGCAAAGTCCGTCCTTTGATTGATAGGCCTTTAGTCATTTCATGCGTACGTTTTTAAATAACAAAATTTTGTTCTCCATTCTATCTGGCTTCAAACTTGAAGATTTTTTTAATACCAAGAAACAGCTCTATTCAAACAATGCACCCTTTTTTCTGTGAAGAGAAAACTAATTTTTCAGTCCTTCTGTAGACTGTTTGGTTGTTCTTCATTTACACAAAGCTCAGTTGGGGCTAATAACTATCATTTATTCTGGGTTAGTACATCCTGTGATAGAAACGGCCACTGAGTCATATGCTTGTTTAAAAGACTAACTACACATTCAACATCAACAACAGTAACAAACATCATACAGGCTGCATTAGGAAGCAAGATGTTTTTAAACTTTCAATGAGCTTTTGACTCATCCTTCCTCATATAATGACTTGGAGGCAATAAGCTGCATTTATTCTTTATCCTCTTTCAAATAAAAGAGCCATCATGTAAGGTAAAAAAAGAAGCCCTTAATTATAACTGTGGACCTCATTTTTAGAAGCCACTCTTTCGTGATGAATATGAATAACGGTCATTTATAAGAATCTGAAATCCTCTTTCTTCTAATACACCATAATCAGCAGCTGATGGGCTAATCACTGTTAATATGAACACATGCCTGTCAACGCATGAGTGACGGGCGCATTTCCACAGGAGACTGGAGATGTAAATGCATGTGTGTGTGTCAGAGCAGGCACTCATCTATTTGTGGAGACGGGATTGTCTGATCTGGCTGTGGGGTTGATTCTGCTGGCTTCCTCACTGTTGGTGCTTTGCACCTGCCTCCTGCTGCTGGTTAAGCTTCTCAACTCCCTTCTCCAGGGACAAGTGGCCAAAGCCATCCAGAAAATCATCAACACTGGTGGGAACTACCTATTTACACAGTTAATGTGATTGTGTGAGGAGCCATGTCAAATGCTGTCAGAAGATTCTTCATTTTTCCCCAATTATTTTTGCTTGACCAGAGATGATTATGGTTTTATTAATCTTGACAGTCTAATCAGAACATGAGCATTTATTCTGCAGATTTATTCTGAACAGGTAATTTATTCATTATTGTGGCATCTCTATAGATTTTAATCCATGGACTTATTTTAAAGGATACATATTATGCCCCTTTTTACAATATGTCTCTGGTGTCCTATTACGGCCAGAGTGAAAATGTGTGACCGAATATGTTATAATGTATGAGTAAACATGCACTGCTCATAAACATGCATCTTACTAGCAGAAATATCACTGATAGTCTTTTGAGTTTTTGCAGGAGCTTATGGTTCCAGTAAGCATTTTCAAGAGATGTAAATAAAATACTTTTCTGCAGACTTCCCTTTCCCATTCGGCTGGCTGACTGGCTACCTGGCCATTCTGTTTGGTGCAGGCATGACTTTTGTTGTTCAGAGCAGTTCGGTGTTCACTTCTGCCATCACACCTTTGATAGGTGAGTTATTTCTTTCAAATTAACAGGTTGAACATAAGGGCAAGAATGTCAGTAAAGTGTTTAACTTTCTCTTGTATGATTTAGCTGCACTCCCAGCTGACCTGAGAAATTCATTACACCCAAGAGCGCCTCTGAGTAATGCACTAATATTTGCATTTAGACACCACTAAGCCTCAGAGGAGTTAATCTTTAACCCTCACAGGGTTGACTGTTGACTTCCACTCATTGATATTCGCTAGACTATGAGCTTTGTGTTCTGAGAATCAATGGTCTTTTTCTGGCCTGTGAATAATGTGAAGGTTTTACTCAATACCGTAGCTCATGCACTCGATTTCCCAGGGAAATGACAGACATAAGTTGTTATGCGTCAACAAATAAGAGAAAGAGAGAGAGGGAAATGAAATAGAGGACACCAGTGCCAAGAGAACAGAGATGTACACTTGATGCTCTCAACCCTTTCTAAGCCACCTTCCCTTCTGACGGATAGATGAGTGATGGTCTAACATTGCTCCTGGATTTATTGTAATTAGTTACACAGTGATTAGTCTTTCTAGTGAGGCATGACAGCTAGATTATGGATCCACAGCATCCTAATTACACTGCCTGGGAGACCACTAATCCCAAAGAGTTTTAGAGCTTCCACGGAAGCCGTAATTTGTGCAGACTGTATTTTTCAAACATTATTATTTCCCAAAGGCAAACACACAGGTAGTCTCAGATGTAGGTCTTGTTGCAAATTGTGCACTTGATGTGAATGCATAAACACTTTAAGGGTTAATGACAAATTAGTAATGTCCATGATAAAGAAAAAAAGATTAAAATAAATTCAAACATTTGTACACTTAAAATATAAACATCTTAATCAATATTATGTATATATATTACTCCAGTCTTCAGTGTCACGTCATTCTAATATACTATATAATATAATACAATGTGGTGGTCAAAAAAGCATTCATTTTAATTGTCAGTGGTCAAAATATTTATTTATTTATTTATTTGACATATATTCTATGATTAATAGAAATTCAAAAGAACAGCATCTATTTAAAATTGAAATCTTTTCTAACTTTTTAAATTTCTTCACAGACTTTACAGTCATTGCTGAATAAAATTCTTACAATTATTTATATATATGTATACTATTATTTATATTTATATATATGGCACTGTATATATATATATACACAGTGCCACTAACATTAGCACCCTTGGTAAATCTGAGCAAAGGTGCTCTGAAAATAAATCTACATTGTTTATCCTTTTGATCTTTCGTTCAAAAAATAACCTATCTAACCTATCATTGAATTAAAACAGTTGAACTGTGGAGAAAAACTCATTGTGAGATAAATGTTTTTATCCAATACTTGTTGGCCACAATTATTGGCACCCCTAGAATTTTTTATGAGTAAAATATCTCTGAAGTATACAGGTCCTTTTCAAATATTAAAATATTGTGATAAAGTTCATTATTTTCTGTAATGTACTGATAAACATTAGACTTTCATATATTTTAGATTCATTACAA
>JAUMHE010000032.1:6065921-6078575 GCA_032359235.1 Enteromius mattozi | reverse complement strand
AATCCCACATAAATGCCTTTGTAGTGTATTAAAAAGAGTTAAAGCTACAGATAAAAAGGTGTTCCTGTTCAGTCTTCCTGTTCACGGACCCCAGATTGAATTTAATGTGGATGAAAAAAATCTGTTATGGAAATATGTACAGTCATTACAGTAGTGTGTGCACTGTATAAAAGTCCTAGATCGCACAGTTTTCACTTTTTTATAAAAATGTTTTATGGAGTTCTTGTCTAGTGTTCTTTTTTTCCCAAAAGACATTTTGTTATTTTTAAAAGACACAATCCATTGAACGCATCGGACTTCACAGCTTTCATTCCTGTTAAAAATGAAACATGGCTTTATCCTGACTAAAGTCTATCAAATTTCTTAAGATTTAAAGAAATAGATCATCCCAAAATAAATATTTGCGGGAAATGTACTCAGCTCTTAAGCCTCCAAGATGATTTGGTGAAATGTAACATTTATTTAACATAATGGGTGCCATCAGAATGATAGTCCAAACAGTTGTTAAAAACAGCACAAGCAATAATGTCTTGTGAAATAGCAAAAGTAATAACAAGTAATAAGGTATTGTGAAGTAAAAAGCTGAATGTTTGTTACTAATTCATCATTAGTTTTAAACCATGCTTTCTTCTGTAAAAAGGTCATCTCATCTGAATCAGGAGAGAAATATGCACAGATCATGAACCATTTAAAGCAAAACAGATCAAAACAGTAGTAAATAAATCTACCTGGTCTCATGGCATAAATGTACCCTGGTGCACTTTATTGGTATCTGATTTTCTAGTGGATGTTGTTAGACATGAGAGAGACCTTTTTCTTTGAATCCCTTGAAACCCCTACATAAATGTATTCTTTCCAATATTGATTTTTATTAGTTTTATAACAACAGCAAACAACAACATACCAAAGAACAAACACAAAAACAAAGAAAAAAAAAAACAAAGAAAAAAAAAGGTGTGCCAGAATGCATTACATATGACATAAGTGCCTAAAATAATTACAAAGGTGAGAGATAAAACATCCAAAAAAGGGGAGAGTGATAAGTTCAGCATAGAAATCAAAGTATCACATATGTGTCAAGGTCCATTATCTACTACTGTTACTTAACTGTTTGAGGAAGGGATCCCAGACCTTGGAAAACTTAAGAGACTTTGCTTCATCATACCGCATTTTCTCAAGGTGTATGAGAGAGGCCATTTCAGCAAGCCATCTCTGAAAACAAGGGGGAGCAGTGGATTTCCTACATAAATGTATTCTTAAAATATAGTGAGACGAAGGATCAGAGATGTTTGGATCCATTTACAACAAGTTTATTTCATGGTCAGACAGGCAGGGCCAGATAAACAGCGAAAACGATATCAGCGACAATCAAGAATCATAAACAAATACCAGGCAGAGTTCAGGACAGGCAGAAAATGGTCAGAGAAGAGTAAACAGTCCAAGATCTATCACAGGGAATAGTAACATCAGAATAAACGCTCAGAAATGTCGCCTTTGCGTTTGCTGTGATTGAAAACACTGCTTTTAAAGAGGAAGGGTAATGAGGAACACCTGGGCCAGTGATCAGTCCTAGGTATTGGGCATTTGGGGGTAAAGGAGTCCAAATAGAGTTAATACTCAGGTGAGGGTTCCCTCCGGTGGCCATTGGAGAGAGCCACGATTTGTGACAGAGCCCCCCTTCCCCCTTCCCCCTTCCCGAGTGGCTCCTGACGCAAGGGCCTGTTCAACATCAAGGCCTTCCCCGGGGTCTAGGGGCTGGTTTCTCTGGGTGGTCGCGGTGAAATTCAAAGGTGAGTGTGGGGTCTAGAATGTCCTGCACATTGACCCAAGACCTTTCTTCAGGACCATACCCCTCCCAGTCAATGAGGTACTGTAGGATTCGATCTCGACGTCGCGAGTCGAGGATCTCCCGCACTCGGTAGGCTTCCTCGCCATCGATGATCAAGGGAGGGGTGTCACTCTGTGTAGCCTCGTCCTGGTCCCTCTCTCCTCTCGGTCCACCGGCGGGTTTGAGTAGTGATACATGGAAAGTGGGAGAGATACGATAGTTAGCTGGCAGGGCACGACGGAATGAAACAGGAGTAATTTGTTTAATGTCTAATGATTTTGAATGGACCCACATACCTAGGACTCAACTTTTTGCTGGGGAGCCGGAGGCGGAGATCATGGGTAGATAGCCAGACCCACTGCCCAGGTGCATACTCGGGAGTTTGCTCTGCAATGCCAATTGGCTTGTTCTCTAACTCTCCTCATCGCCCGTTGCAGGTGTACATGTGCAGCATTCCAGGTCTCCTCGCTTCTTTGAAGCCAAGAGTTTACTGCGGGAAGATCAGACGGTTCGCCTGGCCATGGGAACATTGGTGGTTGATACCCCAGCACGCATTGAAAGGGTGTTAGTCCTGTGGCGGGCTTATGGAGAGAATTCTGGGAGTATTCTGCCCAGATGAGAAAACGGCTCCAGTCATGTTGGTTCTTGTGGCAGTATGTTCTGAGAAACCGTGTCAGTTCTTGGTTAAGGCGTTCAGCTTGTCCATTCGACTGAGGATGATACCCGGAAGTCAAACTCAAGTTTATGTTCATCTAAGCACAGAAGGATTGCCATACTCTGGATGTAAACTGGGGCCCTCGATCAGACATGGTATTCTCTGGCAAACCATAATAGCGAAAGACCTGTTCCATCATTATTCAGCCGTTTCCCAAGCCGTAGGAAGTTTGGTGAGAGGAACGTGCCGGCAGGCCTTGGAGAATCGATCGATTACAGTCAGAATGGTGGTGTAATTGTGTGATGCAAGTAAGTCAGTAACAAAGTCCACAGCGATATGAGACCATGGTCTCTGGGGAATTGGCAGAGGTTGAAGCACTCCGGCTGGTCTTTGGTGAGAAGATTTGGACATATTGCATGATGAGCATTGAGAGATGAAGTTAATCACATCTTTTTGTAAGGTGGGCCACCAAAACTGGTTTGTGGTGAGCTCGAGTATGGCAGTGATCCCGGGATGGCCTGTGTTAGGAGTGTTGTGAACCCAGTGGAGTACACGGTCTTGAAGGGCTTGGGGTACATAAGTGCAGTCTGGTTGCAGGTGCAGGGCCTCCGAGATCTCCGTCAGGATGTCCCAGCGCACAGGAGCCACAATCACAGTGGAAGGGAGCACAGATTCTAATGGGGTGTCATGACGGGGTAAATCAAATTGTCGAGAGAAGGCGTCAGCTTTGGTATTCTTGGAACCAGGTCGATATGTGACTTTGAAGTTGAATTGAGCGAAGAATAGAGACCATCTTGCCTGTCTGGAATTCAGTCATTTGGCAGACTGGATATATTCGAGTTTTCAGTGATCAGTGAGAACTGTGATAGGTAGTTTTGCACCCTCCAACCAACGCCACCATTCTTCGAACACAGCCTTAATGGCCAGCAGTTTTCGATCTCCAACATCTAAATTGCGTTCGGCGGAGTTGAGTTTATGCAAGTAATAAGCACATAGAAATAACTTGGCTGGGCCAGTATGGCTCCGATTGCTGTGTCCATCCACCTCTACCATGAATTCTCTCTCAGGATCGGGGTGATGCAGGATGGGTGCAGAAGTGAATTTATCTTTGAGGAGGTTGAATGCTTTGATGCTCTCAGGAGTCCAATGCATGCGAGTGGTGCCTTTTTTGATGAGGGAGGTAAGTGGGGCGGCCGTTGAACTGATGCTTCTAATAAAGCGGTGGTAGAAGTTGGCGAAACCCAAAAATCTTTGGAGCTCTTTGAGAGTGGAAGGTTGAGGCCAGTTGACAACAGATTGGATCTTGCGATCATCCATAATTACCCCTTCAGGACTGATGATGTAGAAGAGGAAACCGATTTTCATTTGATGAAAGTCACATTTCTGAATCTTGCCGTACAATTGGTGATCGATGAGGCGTTGGAGGACTGCTCTGACCGGTTTGATGTGTGATTCGTAGGTCTCTGAGTAGATGAGCATGTCATCGATATAAACAACGAGGAATTGATTGAGCATGTCACAAAACACTTCATTGATGAATGCCTGGAATACTGAAAGACTGTTGGATAACCCAAATGGCATAACGAGGTATTCGTAGTGCCCGGTGGTGGTAGAGAATGCTGTCTTCCATTCATCTCCCTCTCGAATGCGGATTAGGTTGTATGCGCTCTGCAGATCTAATTTGGTGAAGTACTTGGCTGCGCGTAGCTAAAGCAGCTGGTACTAGGGGCAAAGGATGACAATACTTAATCTTGATGTCGTTGAGGCTTCGATAATCGATACAGGGTGGCAGACTGCCATCTTTCTTTTTTACAAAGAAGAATCCTGCAGAGGCGGGAGATGTGGAGGGTCGAATTAAGCCTTTGGATAACTCCTCCTCGATGTATGCTTTCATCGCTTCAGATTCGGGTTGTGATAGAGAGACGATTTGCCCTCTGGTGGGCATGGCGCCTGGGATTAAGTCAGTGATGCAGTCAGATCCATCGAACTTATCGGGGAGAGATAGTTGCGGGTTGCTTGCAATGGTGCCCACATTGGGAGAGGATTGACTGAGTGGTGTTGTTTGAGGAGGAGGCAGAACAAGACTTTGCGTTTGCTGTGATTGAAAGCACTGCTTTAAAAGGGAAAGGGTAATGAGGAACACCTGGGCCAGTGATCAGTCCTAGGTATGGGGCATTGTGGGTAATGGAGTCCAATTGGAGATAGTATTCAGCTGAGGGTTCCCTCTGGTGGCCATTGGAGAGAGCTACAGAGGCACGATTTGTGACATATAGTCAGATTTTAAGCAACATTTCAGATAATATTCCAGTATTATTCTGCTTTTAATAAGTGCAAAGTGTCTACTACACTACACTATTTGCACAGGCACATTTCACAAATTAATTACCATTGTCAACAGAGTAAAAGTGAGATTACTTGTTATTTCCAACAAAACAAACAAATCCATTCCCCCATTTTGGAAACAATTTATTGCATTACTGCCATTTTTCTTTTCTGTCCTTAACCCTTTACTTATTCAACGTACTGGTTTGGTCTCATTACTTTTCAGTGATAATCTTTTGAGTTATAGGCTATAAGGACAAACAGTTGTTTAGGGATGTTCAGTGTTTTGGGAGAAAATAAAATTAGGAAGACCTTTTAACTCAAGGGGTGCCTTAGCCATGTTGTACCCTGTGTCTCTGCTGCAGAGGTTTATTTCACTTTAGGATTAAAGTGTCAAAAATGATTGGGTTTTGATGAAAGCATTGCTTTCAGGTGACAACCGGGAAATTGTTTTTTGCAGCTATCCTATGGTGAGACATGATTGAAATAATGTTCTAGACACTTTAACATGTTCACCATGAGGAGCCAAAATTATTCAATTACGTATAAGGTTATGTTTCTTTTAGACAAACCCTCTGTGACTGCGAAAAAAAAAATATATATTATTATTACAAACAGCAGTAAAACATTGTGCTAACTACTTTGTCTCAGTAATTCATACAGTAATTTAGCTCTTGCTGAGTTAGAGCAGATCCAAACAATTTTCCATTTTAAAGTGCCCCTATCATGGGTTATGAAAAGTTCATATATTGGTTTTAGGGGTGGCAAACATGTTCAACGACACCCAAATGATTCGTTAAATGGTTAATTTTTACAAAACCCCTCTGGTGATTGGTTGATTTCATTTAAAGCAGTGTTTTTGAGCTTTTACTGCTCCAATGCACTTTGCATTTTCATTCTGACCAGTGCGAAAAGATCAAAAAGTAGATGGGCAATATGTTAATGTTTCATTTTGATGTCAACATGAAATGGCTTAGGATTCATTTTAAATACATCTTGTTTCATGATTCAGTCGACTCTTTCTTTTGAGAGACAATAACTTTATACACGGCACACTTTCAGATTTAAATCTTTGCAGGATGTTTTCATTCACTTAGAGCTGGGTTACACACTGCACTAAAGGTCATTTTTGAAAATACATAATAGGGGCAAAAAAGGTGGTCACTTCAAGTATAAGCCATGAACTGAACCATAGCAGAAAATAAAAAGGATAGTTCACACAATAATTTGAACTGACATGAGGGTGAGCAATTGATGATATTTGCATTTTGGTGAACTATCCCTTTAAAGTTCTAAGTAATATTAAGAAAGTGGTAAATTAAGAAGTTTATTTAGTTTGAAGCTTTCTGAGCATACTTTTAAGAACTGTTCACTGAAAGGTTCTTCGGGGTGCTTAATTAAGAACTAAATGTTCTTCTGTGCCATTGTTGCCTATCGGTGTGGACTGCAGTCACAACATTTGCAGCCAAGCTCTCCAAGACGCTCTTCAGAAGTATATTTTAAAAGTTCACATTTGAATAAATAAACTCTGCAGTACACTATTATTTTCACATTTATGCCAACATAGCAGCACTAAACAATCATAATAAATGTTAATTTTCAGTGTAGAAACACAAACGCAGAGTTCTGTGCCTAAAATCAACATATTCTGTCTTCACAATCTCTGTTTTGGTAAGCTTCTTGATATTAAAGAACAACAAGCTTAAGTTAGTCAACAAACTGATTAGTACACTAGATCCTTCCCTTCTGTCAGAAGATCCCATTTCTGCATCTTAATAATATAGTGCTGTCCTTACGACAGTGAATTCACTGATGGAGTCACCTACACAGTTAAATGAGCTGCACTCCTAGTCACCTCCCCCTCACTTTTATGTAAAGTGCAGCGTGTTCCAGCCACCTACACTGAGAATGTTAGCAGCAGGCCCATAGGGAAAGAAACAAACTGCTCCACATCACACAACATTATGGCTTTGATGCACTGAGGTTGGGCAGAAACCGTTTGCAAGTTTGATCCACTTCATTCATTGTTCTTATATTATAAAAAGATCTCATCTGTCAAAACGCGAATACCAGTTTCTACCAGAGCAACTTATTTACGATGCATTTTCAACTTGAGTTTCTGCTGTGTTGTTATTTAAATTGATTTTGTTAGGGGATGTGTATCCGTTTTTAACTTCATTTCAAACAGGCGGACTACAAGGCGTGTAATAGACCTAGAAACCATTTCAGCCTACACAGTGAAATCTGCTGCCTGTGATATTAAACAAACTAACCTGCTTGCACATTTATAATTCACCCACACCTGAAGTCATTAATACACCTTGAGGAACAGAAATGTATATGGAAATGTCACATTTCTTTGCTTCTATCCATTTGAAATATATGAGAAGGCCTGGGTGCTGATTATTGAGAATATGGAAGTGTTTTGTCGGACTGGCAAGATCATGAATTGCTGTTTTTTTGCTGGTTTTAGAAACGCTCTGAATGGCATTTCTCAGACATGCTGTGGTAGCATTAATTAGACAGTAATTTGTTTTGAAACCCGCTCTGGGGTTCTGATTGTTATGTAGGGAATATGAGAATTTCAATGTTTAAAGAGTATTTATTTTGTTTTACATATTGTCCCTTACACCTCAATTAGCCTTTCTTGTTGAGGCGCTGGCAAAATATGAAGGAAATTTTTATTTATAAATTACAGTTCTGTCCAACCCGATCACACTGTCATGAGTGCACTCAAGTGCCACTAGAGGGCACTCGCTTCTCTTCACCTCCCCTGGACTCAGATTTTATTATGGACTCAACTTCAAATTATGCACTGCACTCCCACACCAGTTCACATTTAGTAATTATCACCCACAGCTGTTTTCCATCATCACACCCTATTTCACTCACTATTTAACTGGTTAATTTACTACTGTTCAAGCACGTAACATTGACTTGCATAGGCATTCTCCCAGCATTCTGTTCTCGTGTTTGTTTTATGTTATTTTTGACCTTCATCTGTTCTCCGACTCCTATGATTGTTTGCTGCCCGCCTCGACCCTTTACTCTGTATTTTTGACCACGCCCCAGCCTAGTCTCCTCTGTAACCGATTGCCTGTTGTTTTGACCCTGCCTGTTCCCTGGAATAAAGAGTTTATTTGCATATGGATCCGAACGCTCAAGCCGCAGTCATTACACTCACGGCAATTCATACATATTTTACAAGGTGGCTAATTCATACAAATTCATACGACCTCACAATCATATCAATATTCAGTCATATGAACATAAACCCTAAACCTACCCATCATGGGGTTTTAGACAAATCGTACAAAATCGTACGAGTGTAGTCGTACGAATTAGTACGAATTAGCACAAATTTGGGACCTCGTACGAATACGTACGAGACTGTTTTGTGAGACTGTGTTGGGCAAACCAACAACAACAAAAAAAAAGGTTATTCACTGAAAATCTACCTGTCTCCAGTCAGCTATTAATCAAGTTTACATTGAGTTTAACAGAAAAAAGAAAAAAAAAAGAAAAAAAAAAAAGAAAAAAACAGACCAGTTTGTGGACTGAATCAACTGATTCATTAGATCAGACTCGAATGAATAATTATTAACACTTTAGAATAGGGAACACTTTTTCGCTATTATTACTTTTCCCTCAATAAATTCCTAATTTTCTGCTTATTAATGGTTACTAAGGTAGTTATTACGTTGAGGTATTGGGTAGGATTAGGGATGTAGAATAAGGTCATGTAGAATAAGGCATTAATATGTGCTTAATTACTAAATGGATAGTATTCTAGTAATATGCATGCGAATAAGCAACTAAGAGACCCTAAAATAAAGTGTTATTGGATACTTTGTTCATCAATCAAGCATTACTGCTACTTTTCAAGAAATTACGATTTGTTGCTCATATGATTTCAGACCTAAAATATGTAAATACAATTTGTTATATTTAATTATATGTTATGCATGCTTTTTGAGTCTTAAACACCTTTTTGAACCTTGAAATCTTTCATCTCTATTTATTGCATTCCATGGAAAAGAGAAACCGGAACATTTTTGAAAATTTCTTCTTTTGTGCTCCAAGAAGAAATGTTTAAAATAACACAAGAGTAAATCTTAACAGAATTCTAGAATATTTCACTTAGATCGTGTTTGGTTATATTTTTGTGGTGCTAAAACATGACACCTGATGATCTTCCCATAAGATACTTATTTATTTTGTCTGACGAAATTGCACCTTCATTCAGCGGGACGTTATTACTTTGAGCCTGACTTAAATCTGGTATCTCCTTTCATAAATTATTTCCCTTAGGGTGAAATATGAAATGAGATGCATGCTGCCCATGTTATCTTTAAATATTAAGCAATCACAGTTGGAAAAACCTGCTCTAGGTTCAGAACACATGATGTAATACTGTACAAACATGTTTCTATCTGCTTGAAGGATAAAGTAAAAAAAAAAAAAATCTTCTTCGAAGCATGTTGTCATGCATATCTTGCTGTGTTGTAATCAGCATGCACCTGTTCCATTTTGCTCGCCTTCCATTTACTCTAGATTGTGATTTCAGAGGTGTTATAAAAACCCACAATATAGCAGCTGAGCGCTGTTCACAGTAAAATGTGCCCATTGTTATGACCCCGAAACAAAAACACAGACTCGTTTAATGTGTGAGTACTAGCAGATTGATCATGATTTCTTTTGCTAATGCTAGTAAAGCCTAAACACTCAAATTGTATATAGGCCGATCTGGAGTTTACTACAGGGATTAAATTTAATAAATTAGCTTTCTGTGATCTAGACTGAGCCTGAGCTAACAACAGACAGACTACGTCACTTCAGGGTTTTCATCTGAGAAATAATAACAACTAACAATCAGTGTGTTTGTGGAAGGTACAGGAAGGGCAGAGAACTCTGGCTGTATGTGTCAGACCCCAGAGAGCCCTTGGAAGGCTGTGAAAGCAAACATCACACACACAAGAAAAGCTACTGAATAAGTTCAAAACACATCTCACAGGATAGAAAAGAGACATGACAAAAACAGCTTTTTGTCATCCCAGAATGGCCCAAAAAAGAATATGCAATACATAATAGTTTGGCATTAACACATGTCGTTAAAAATAAAATGTTCTGTAAAAATGCCAAATATGCTTATAATAGGCATTGCTTTTTTTTATTTCCATTTGAATGTTTTCTCTAGGCCTCCAGCAAGGCATTCTGGGATTTATATGAAGGATATGTCATGCTGCTGTAGATTTTGGTCATTTTGCCTAACATTTACTTCTTGTCTTGGATGATAAATGAAAAACAAATGAAGATATTAATGAAACCTGAGAGATCTATCCAATAACAGTCCATTCCATTAACCTTAGAGCTTCATAGAGAGTTCATAAAGGATC
Source organism: Enteromius mattozi (assembly GCA_032359235.1). Taxonomy (NCBI): domain Eukaryota; kingdom Metazoa; phylum Chordata; class Actinopteri; order Cypriniformes; family Cyprinidae; genus Enteromius; species Enteromius mattozi. Next base: position 6,068,374 of record JAUMHE010000032.1, on the reverse strand, counting down.
ATAAAAGTAATCTATATGATTTAATCTAAGTCTTTTGAAGAAATGCGATCACTTCATGAACACTTGATGATGCAATTTTTAATCTTTTATTTGCATACAAACATTAATCATAACACTTGTTTCCTGTGGATTACTTTTACAATGCTTCATGGTTTGAATCAAGAAAGTTTTGGTTTCCTGAACGTTCAATGAAGAGATCATTCAGGTTTAATTAAAAACATATTAATGTGTGTTTGAAAGATGAATGTAAGTCTTACGGGTTTGGAACAACATGACTAAGTACATGATGATAGAATTTTCCTTTTTATGTAAATTATTCTTTTAAATGATGCTGTCTCGTTCAAATTTAGAACAGAGTTAGGGACTAAAATAAAATAATTTAATAAAGGTATTATATTATTAAAAATAACAAATTAAATAAATAGTTCAAAAATCGCACCAAAAATAAAGGTTTTTGTGTGTGTACTGTGTATATTTATTATGTATATATAAATACAAACATGCATGTATATATTTAGGAAAAATATTTTATGTTTACATATTAAATATATTTATATTATATAAAATATTATACTATAAGTCTATAAATGTATACATGTAAATATTTTCAAAATATATATTGTATGTGTGTTTATTTATATATACATAACAAATAAACACAGTACACATAGGCTACATATATTATGTAAACAAAAACTTTTATTCGGAATGTGATTAATCCCGATTAATCATTTGACAGCACTACAAATAAATCAAATTACTGATTATAAAAATGAAACAATAAAATAAAGGACAAAACAGCTCAATCACAACAGCTATTTACCACAGCAAAAATCGATAAATAAAAAAAACATTAGCTCAGAACATGAGAATCAGACTAGTAGTGAACTAATATGATCAATATCAAGAGAATATTGGCAGTTTAGAGGGAAAATGACAGGTGAGGCTGAAAAACAGACAGGTGCCCTTTAAACAAGAATGAGAGCTCATTAGCTGAAATGCTAATTGGAGATATTTTAGGTCCTCCATCTTGTGTCTATTGTTCAGTTTCTCTGTGTGCAGCTATGTTAGTTATGGTTTATGAGAAACCTAAACTTCACTTTGTGCTTCCCACTCATTTCTCACAGGAAGGACACTTGAGGTCGGTTTCTCCATGGGGACCCTTTCTTGAGTGCGAGGGAATCAAAGCCTTCAGAAATGCTTTGTTAATTTACTATTCATTCATTGCACCTGATGAGCAGACATTCAGTCTCAGTTCAGTCTAAAGAACGTGTTATCACTTCTCATCATGCTACTGTGATCTTTTGTACTACTGAACATGACAGTTAAATCACAGTGCCACAAATAGTGGCAGCTAAATGACTGGTTTTACTCTTTGAGAGTGCACCAGGTGATGAGTGAAAAAGCAGAACATTGAATAACAGTTACAAAGTAAACTTTGTAGAAGAACCTTCTGAATGATGCTAAAACTTTTTTTTAAATGATAGTCCTATTTAATCAAATAAAAAAGCCAATTATATGTACTGAACAAATAAGCTTGAAAGTACTTTTCTTTGCATTCCATTTATTAATGCTTCATGTTAATCAGTAGATCATGATGTTCATAAACAGCACATCAAATGCCTTCTCCAGGGTTTCTCAGCTTGATTTAGAATTTATGAGCAATTTGTCAAACGTACAGGGACTCTGAAGGTGTGAATGAACATCAGCCCTTTGTGAAGTTGCTTTGATACCACACACACACACACATTAGTAGCTAATGTGTGTGGCACTGCAATGTATCGGCAACAGCAGGCTAATTTTGTGCTTTCATGCTGGACAGTCTATAAAGTAAACAATAATGTTAAATTTTTAAGCTATAGTCTTTGATTTTTATTGCTAAAGCTAAAGTTTATTATCTAAACACAGTCTCACGAACAATTTGTATGTATTTGTATGAAATGGTTAATTTGTGCTGATTAATACAAATTCGTACAACCTCACTCGTACGATTTTATACAATTTGTCTAAACCCCAGTGACGGGTAGGTTTAGGTGTAGGTCATTCGTACAAATTCATAGGAATTGGCAACTCGTAAAATCTCATGTGGAATATTTATGGTGTCATCAATTATGTAATTATATTTAGCCATTTATTTGGAAGTGTTTATAATTATATGATTGCTTATAATTGATCTGCATTTGTTCTTTTCAGACAAAATTAACACAAGAATTTAATGATTTAAAATCTTTCTCTTTAAGGGATTTTTAGAAACTTTGAATATTTGACTAATTCAAGAAATTAAAGAAATATTCATTTCACTCAGTTGTTTATTTTATTTTATTATCGAAGGGGAAAATATTCCAGATTAGTTGATGTTTTTGTAACGCTCAGACAAGGAGAGGTCAGGACAACAAAAGGTAAGTATAACAGTGTTTATTTAAATGAGGATTAAAGAGAGTTCATCAATGGAT
>JAUMHE010000032.1:5985491-6029301 GCA_032359235.1 Enteromius mattozi | reverse complement strand
TGTCACAGTATTTTCACAGTAAATTTCTTTGGGTGAAATAATATGATGATGCATTTTTTAGGATTATTCAATGAACAGCATTTATTTGAAAATATTTTTTTGTAGTATTAGGAATGTCTTTACTGCTAAATTTTTATTAATCTAATGCATCATCACTGAGCAAAAAAAAAAAAGGCAGAATAAATTCCATTTTCCATAAAATATATTAAAATCGAAAGCAGTCATTTTAAATTATAATAAGATTTTTCACAATGTTAGTGTTTTTATTTCTGATCAAATAAATTCATCAGCTGTGAGCATAAGAGACTTAGAACAATTCCAAAATGAATATTCCAAACATTTCACCAGTATATAAAACGTGGTAACTTGCAATTACTGCCTTTGTTTGTGTCTGACAATATGTTCATTTTGACATTTCCATCCATCTGTTTTCTAAACCACTAGTCCTATAGGTTTGTGCAGCTATCCCAGCATTTTCCAGTTATAGGCAGGGAAACAAGCAGATGTGTGTTTCCCAAAAGCATCATTAGCCAACTATGATTGCAAGTTCTTTAGTTACCATCATAGTTAAACGATTCAGTGTTTCGAACATTCATAAACAGCATCACAAACTTACGTTGTTGGAAGTACAACTCTCGACCTGTTCTAGAAGCATAGTTTCATGTCATTAAGACACATGAGCTTAAATAAATATGCTCTAGGGTGCAATAATCCAGCTAACGTGTAGCACAATCTGTATACTCCATTCTATTTAAACATAAATGCATTTTAATCTATGTATTTTAGTGTGTCTTCAGTAAGCACCATTTTTGAAGTGTGTGCATATGTATACATACCTAAGGGAACCCCAGAGTGTAACATAAGAGGGAACCCACGATGAAGCAAACATCAAATGACAAGGAAAAAAAATAAATTACGCTCTCAGAAATAAAGGTACAAAAGCTGTCACTGGGGCGGTACCTTTACAAAATTCCTTTAAACTAATGCGGTTCAAACGACAGAGATGCAACCGTGTTTGGGAAACAGTCGTGATTAGCTAGTTAATTTCCACAACAATTCCTTGTACTCGGTTAATCAGTGAGTTACAGTACATTGTTGTACTGGAAACACTTTCTTGAATGGACAGCCAGTGTTATTTCCATTGAAGGTAACAATTCCTGTATCTATTTTACCGAAGCATTATAAGGACAGAGATTGCATTCAGAAGCCGCTCTTACGTCAAAGGCCTTTATAGAAATATCTTGCATTTGCAGACAAATCACTGTGTCATATGTTTCCCTCTTCATTCAAGCACAGGTGTGCATATAAGGTCTTATTCATCATAAGCAGTTTGAGATTTCATTGGAGATTTGTTGTCCTGCAAGCCAAATATATTATTTATGTTGCTGATGAGACTTTCAAATGCTTAGAGGCAGCACTGGGTTTTTCTGCTTTCAATGCGCGTAACGAAGACTTGAGGGAAGTTCAGTCTCTCTTCTTCTCTTTGCTTTTGTCTCTTTTCTTACATCTCTCTGATTTTTTTCAAAACATACTCTGCCACCTTTATGTCTACTGCCTATATAGACAGCTGTCTTTAATGTTAGCATCCTACTGAAATGAAACCTGAGTGATTTGAAATGCATAACAACAAAAGGCATCTAATTAAAAAGTGTTCATGCGGTGCTTGATTCATTATTGATATTGACATACAGTAAGCACACATTTTCGGGGTAAAACAGGAGATACAATTGTAAAACAATCTAAATGCATTGTACTTTTTTATGTTTACATTTCATCAATACATCAGTACTGGAAAAATTGTATTACAATGCCCCACAATGCATGCTGGGATTGCCTTCACCGCAAAGGATAACATGAAGTCTACCTTAGAATTTGGTCAAAGTAATGCATGCACATTTTTTGGAGCAACATTTGCATTAGTGCATTTTGGAACAGAGCATCTCTGTCTGTCTGTCTGTCTCTCTGTCTGCATCCTTTGCTGTCTCTGTCTTCATGCTTTTGAGAGCGTGTGGCATTTATTTTGTTTTGATCTCCCTCTTTCCCTCTTTTGTTGTGTCCCACTGGGCTGTTCTGATTTTCTCTATGTGCCAGCTGTGCCCCAAATATATGATTTAAATGATGACCAGTAGAGATTACTTCCAGACATACTGATATGTTTTCATGGTTGTTTCTACTGTTGGGGTATAACACAGCGGTACTCAGCTGGTAAGTTGCAACTCAAAAAAGGGTTGTAAGTCTGTCCTTATAGTATCATGAACAGAAGGGAAACAATAACATGTCCTTGTTGTTAGTCCCACGGACTTCCATACTATAGTTTCAAAATGTCTTGTAATTAATCTTGGTCATTTTGACTTCTCATCTGATGTGCGGTTCCTTCACAAAAACACCCCAGCGGGGTTTTTTTCAAACCTTCAAAAGAGGAAATGAACTTAAATGTTCTAAAATTAACTCGTAAGCATCATTACATGTTGTCAAGCAGCGCTATTAAACCAGTCACTTCCTGTGCATACATTACGCCATCTTGCATCACTCGGCAGCCGCCGCATTCATTCCTTACATCTGTGTCTCAAAGCTTGAGGATATCAGAGATACTCCAATCTAATCTTGACACATCCTCAGAAATCTTAAAGGACAAGAACAGAGGAATAACTCAAGCTGAGAATTTGCTGATGCCTGATTCTTTTAAAGAATGAAACAAGAGGACTGAGAAAAGAAACTTTCTCTTTTAATAAGGTTCCATGTGCTTCTGTGCATAGGTTATCTCCAGCAGATGGTATTTTTTCACCTAACTCATTCCCCAGTGATGGATCTGAGGCTGAGAAGAGCTCCGAGACCTTAGAAGCTTCACCAGCTACTCAGAATGCCTTATTACCAGAGAGCAGAATATGAAATATATGCCGGTAGAAAACATTTGAAACTGAAGCTGTATTCTCTGGCTTACGTCATCAAGTGCGTTTTGTTAAGTAATTGTATCTTGAAGAATTTTGCATTATAAAATAAAATCTCCTTTGCGATTTGAGTAAATTAATCTTCAGCACAACATGCTAATGTTTTGTGGCAAAAGATGATGAGAGATGATTTTCTGTGGGCCTTTTTATGATGTCTTAAGAAACTCTCAAAGCTAATGGTGTTTACTTCTTTGTCAAACAGCTGACACCTGTGATGGGCGACCACGGGGGTCTCTACGATGGTAATTATACTCTGAATGAATATGCAAGTACATAAAGCGTTTTGATTTTACCCCTGAGAAATTCAAACATCAAACCCATTGACACTGGTGATTGCCCTATAGAGAATCCAAAGGAAAATTGCCAATTAAACCTTAAGTGGCACACTTCTGCTCAGGTAGTCCTCTCAAGTTAAATAAAAGTTCATAAAAAACATGTTCATGTAATCCTGTTGATCACAACACAGGCATTTGAATGGCTGCCTCACACCTGTTTCTTCTGCATACCTTCACACTACACAGTATCAATCCACTTCGACTTAAAACCATGTTTAATTGCATCCTTACAAACTGAAGTAAATTCAAAATCATTCTATTCTCTATGTTTTCAGAACGAATAGAGAGATATATATATACATATAAAATACATTGGTCGATTGCTCCATCCAACTTCATTACACTTAATCCACCCACTTTTATGAGTAATTCTTTTAATCCCTTATTCAACTATTCTTTCAAAAACACTGATTCATTTAGGAATGAAAGAAGTGATTAACTGCATCTGAAATAACATACTGTCCTAATACTGCATCTAACTTACTTTGTGACTGTTAAAAAAGTATATCTCATATACTAAAAAAGTGTGTATGCATGAAATCCTGACTGAATTTAAATATTGTTTCTGTCACTTCATACAGCATGAGTTACATTGCTTCACTGCCATTCAGTACTTCTCCCGTGGCCTCATAGTAGGGGCTTGTTCTAATACCCACACGTCTTGGCCACTTTAGAGTGACTGGAAGCAACAGGAAGTGTGCAAGGCTGTCCCAGGTCAAAGCTCAGTGCCCTTAATGCACACTAAAGCCACGATATCTCTAATACCATTTCAGAGTGGTATTTAAGTATATCCTGGTATTTGTCATGTTCAGAAACTCACATGCCCTAAAAATGCATGACGTCAAGGAAAATTTTGCAGTATAGATTAATTTAAATTGAATTCTGTAAAATGTAAATAGTTGCATATTTGATTGGTACAGAGATTTGCATTTCGCAAAATGTTTGCAGCTGCTTTTATCACTTAACTAGAAGCACCAACAGTTAAATTGTGCCATGCATAAGAGCTATTGAATATAAATTTAGAAGTTTATTTTAAAGTGTAAAAATTAAATTAGCAAAATGTGTTAATACGTTACATTTTTACAACAATATGTTTTAAATGTCTACCATTGGATCATGGAAAGGTCTACAAACCCTAATAAACACTCTGGCTGAATATAGGGAGTACAAAGTAGAAGTCATAGAAGTAGACAAGTGGTCAAAGATGATGTGGGATGGTGTGGGTATTGGGACAAACCCAAAAGTGTCCACTGAATGCACATTTCAGAATCTAGGCAAATGCACTCAGTCATATGGGTATTATTTTCTTAAGGTTTTGTAAATACCACAAATCCGGAAATTCATTTTGTTTCGTTTTTTTTGTTTGTTTTTTGTTTTGCCTACTATAAAGTAGGGAACTAGGCATATTTGGATGCAGACACTTTCTTTATAGCCATTCCCAAATAAGGTTCCATTTGTTAACATTACTTAACCTGAACAAACAATGAAAAAATACTCATGTTAGTTAATGCATAATTAATTGGACCGTACTGCATGTAAAGTGTTTTGGAATGTTTCTTTATTTATAATTTTTCAAAATCCAGAAACCCTCTTAAGTAGGTTTTTAATGTGATCCCAGACTTTAGACTCCATACATAATTGAATTATTTCTTTAAGCCTAACACTTTGTTGTCATATGACGAAAAAGCTAAAGCATCTGTCCTGTCTAATTTTTCACCCATAACCTAATTGCAACAATGTGAGTTGTTTTGCTCTGAGGTTGCACACATTCCAGTGAGGACTGAGCGCTTCGTCTTCACATCGCTTCCCTTACAATGCTGCCCCTCATCAGATTAGCGTGTGCTGGAGCTGCTGCCGCCCGCCCCCGGCTTCTCCCGATCTGACCCCGTTCCATCTCTCACAGGGAAAGCAGGACTCTCATGTGATTTCTTTCTCTCATTTTCCCAATAGTCATCAATGTGTGTGCAAAGTGGACTCCCTGCTTTTGCCATCACTTTACCATGAGCCCTGTTCATTTTTTTTTTCTGCTTGGACAACAACCGACTGCAATTACGCTTCTCTGAAAAATTTATTAAGCTTCTCGCTCGAGTTCTGATGGAGAGCTCTGCCAAATGCAGTTTCTAAGCATGGCCCAAAGCAAAATATTACATATGGTTTGATGGTTTAACCATCCAAAAGTGACATGAGCATCTAAGACTGCAATTTAAAAGCTTGTAAAAAATGCGTCCACCACAACATCACACTATTTGTTGTGAAAATGCAGCATCCCCTATGTTGGAGGGGTCAAGAGCGGAACATAGTGCACATGATGGGCAAACATCTCTCCTCGCTTTTTGTTGTTCTCTTTTATCCTCTTTGATGTGTGTCTTCGGTCATTTGATACAATGTGTCTGTTCTCAGAAGCAGAGATGGAAGTTTTTCAATAGCTTTCAAGTAGGAGAGCGAGATTGCCTTAGATATAACTGTGTACCAGTTCTGTCAGCTCTCTTATTAGAGCACTTGGTTTCAGAAAAGAATAGGGCAGAATTACTGAACGGCCATGTAGAGGGGCCTCCCAGGGGCCCGAAGCAGTGAGGCACCCTCTGTTTTGTTTGAACAGTGCATCCATAAAAAATAGAGCCGAATGTGTAATGTGGCCCCTGAACTTGCACAATTGTCGTTTCATAATCATGCACAGTATGCATCAGATAACTGAAACAAAACACAACAGGATCCGTTCGTCACTTGCATAATTTTCACACATCCTCCAGCCCAGGAGTCCAGCATTGTTGCTAACATCTGCATGCTGTTATACTGTGATAAGATGACTAAGATGACTAAAAAAATTATTATTTATTTTTCTTAAAGTTTTTACTTTTAGATTTAATCCCTGACATTTGTGTCACAGGGATGAGATGTTGAGATGTTGCATGAGTGCATAAAATTTATTTTATTAGCATCATGGGGAGTTACGGTGAGTAACATCACTACACTGTTAAGATCTGGAACAACAAAGATTTGATTATTCGCTAAAAAAGAACGAACAAACAAAAATAACACATGAATCATTCTTATTTGGCTAAGACTTACCAGCTGACAAAATGTGATCTATCGTATCACCTATGATTTTAAAAGATGTGAATAAGTTACTCTGTGCAACCATTCAGTTCAGCTGAGATGCTATGGATATTTTAATATATAATTATAGTGGCATTAACATATAAATGACATTTAAATTAGGGTAATCAAATTTTTGACTTTAAAACTAGTTACTCATGCCATCTTATGCAGCCTTTGACTGATCTAGTTAATTTAACATTATCATATTGGGAAGAAAGGAAAGAAAATGAATATTGCATGTGTGTAAAGCCTTTGTATGACACAAATTCACCACCAGGTTTTCTTTGCAGGCCTTTGAAGCTCGTCAGCACCGAGGACAGCGGCAAGGATTCAGGTCTGCAGTGTCGTCACAAGACTGGAAAACATGTGCTTCTAATGAGCTAACAGTTGCAATTTTCATTCGGGGTAACTGATTCTAAAATATTCTGAGATGCTAATAGTTAAATCTTTATTTCATAAACACCGGCCCGACCAAAAACTTTATTAAAATTTCTCAGGTGAATGTCTTTTTACACTGAAACAATTTAATGAAAGCATCTGTCATATCTAAGCTGTTTTCATCCAGTTTTGAAATGTTTTGAGCATGTACTCCTATAAATAATGCATAATTAAAGTGGACTGCCACATCATGTGTGGCCTTTCAAGGAGGTTTCACATTTGACCAGGTAACTTGCCCATGTGTCTCTGAGGAAATAAAAATACTGTATATTTTAAGTTAAAATCTACACTACAGTCCAAAATATGTGCACAAGCTTAGAGATCTCATAACACTATTTACAGAGCACACAGACAAACTTATACACAGGTAAACAAGATGTCAAGTGCACACACATACATTATATATGGGTCAGTGATTTGAATGAAACTGACATTCTATGATAAAATGTTGTTAATTTCTGAGTTAGAAGTCACATACAAAATGTCAAAGGAGATTGTAAAACAAAACAAAACAAAACAAAAATAAATGAAAAACTTTAAAAGATACTGCTCTACTGTTGTAGAAAAAAGATACGTATATATTTCACTACAAAAAAAGCATGGAAGCAATTATTTTAAGCAAATCAAATCAAAGTCATTGTGGTGTATAACTAACACGAAGAAAGACATTTTGTTTTCATGTGACAGGAAACCCATAAAACTCTTATTACTGTGTAATAACTGTGTCAAATGAGGTCAGCCTAAGAAAACATGATACTCATGATTTTTATTTATTTAATTATTTTACTATTTTTTTCTACATTTATTCAACACGCAAGAAAAAAATAGTAGCTTTTATTTAATGGTTACAGCACTTTGCTTTTTTAAGGCAGACGTGTATATGTTATACACAGAAATAAAAGGCAAAAATGTGCTTCACATGGTAACACCTAAACTAATAAATGAAAAAATAAATAAATAAATAAATTACTAAATCAACCTATATATAAATTATGTGACCCGGGAGCACAAAACTAGTCACAAGGGTCACTACACATCATCTGAAATCAAATCACAACAACTGAAAGAATAAATAAGTGTTCCATTGCTGTATGATTTGTTAGGACAGGACAATATTTGGCTGAGATACAACTATTTGAAAATCTGGAATCTTAGGGTGCAAAAAATAAATAAATAAATATTTAGAAAATTGCCTCTAAATCAGGCCAAATGACGTCATAACAGTAGGATATTTACAAAATTGGTGGAACCTGATATTTTCTTAATATCCTAATGATTTTTGGTATAAAAGAAAATCAGTTCTTTTGACACATACAATGTATTTTGGCTAGTGCTACTAATATAGGCTGCCCATGCTAATTAAGCTGGTTTTGTGGTTCAGGGTCACATATTGGATTACACCGAGAAAACTAAATTTAAGGGTAAAGTCAGTTAGAAATAGCACTTTAATGTAACATTTGCAGGTTACTTTTTACAGTGTATTACATTTTTAAAAGACTCCCCCTCTTGACACTCTGAGACACTCTTTTATTTGTCATTGACCCATATACATATGCGTGTGCATTTACGTGCGTGTAGAATGCTGACACATTATCTTTTTGAAAGCTTTTCTAAAGTCTCTATTGAAAATGGTATAAATTATGGGGTTCACAGAGCTGTTGCAGTAACCAATCCAGAAAAAGAGATTGAATAAAGAATCCGGTATTGTGCAACTTTCTCGGCATATGGCATGAAGGCTGTACGTGAAGAAAAAAGGAAACCAGCAGAGCACGAACACCCCCATAACCACTGCCAGCACGAAGGTGAAGCGCTTCTCTCGCACCTGTGCCAGTTTGGACTTGGACAAAGACAGCTGACGCGCCTTCGGTTCCTGATCGAGCTCCGACGCGCGGCTACATGCCCATGACAGCCGTCCATTTTGCTTTGGACACGCTTGTGCCCCTTCCACCTTCCTGCTCTTGGCGAAGCGCGAGTTTCTCTGTCTGTTGGAGACGCTGCTCTCCTCCAGATCGATGTCGTCGAGTTCGCCTTTGCGCTCTCGGCTGCCTGAGCTGTGGCTGCTGGGGCTCTCCATCTCTGACTTGCCTTTACGCACGAAGCAGGTCTCGGATTGCGAAGGTTGTCGTTCCATCCCGTTCTTAGCCACGAACACGGTGGACGCGCGCTGTTTTGCCACCCTGTAGATCTTGCAGTACACCAAAATCATGATGAGACCAGGCGCAAAAAACGACACCATGCAGGAGGAGAGGATGTACCAGGTCTCGTTGTTCAGCAAGCACTCCAGCTCGTCGTGTTTGGTCATGAGAAGCGGTGGGAAGGAAATCACAGCCGAAATGACCCACACCACCGTGATCATGAACTTTATTCTCCGCGGCGTTCTCTTTAGGTTGTAGCTGACCGCTTTGGTGACCGACCAGTAGCGGTCCAAACTTATGGCGCAGAGGTGCACAATGGATGACGTGCAGAAGAGCACGTCCAAAGCCAGGTAGAAGGCACACCAGGTGCTTCCGAAAAACCAGTAGCCCATCACTTCATTGGCTAGGGAGAATGGAATAACCAAAGTGGCCACCAAAATATCAGCAGACGCCAAAGAAACCAGAAAGAGGTTCTGTGGCGCACGCAGCGCGCGGCTGGTGAAAACGGCCACAACCACTAATACGTTCCCCACAATGGTCACCAAGATGATCACGGTAACCACGAGAATGATGAGCACAGCCGCATACTGCGAATGCGGCGGGGGTCTCGGCGCGCTTGTGCCATTATTATCCGCGGATGAGTTCAGCGATGGGATTGTGATAGTAGTTAAATCCATTATGGGTACCTCTGGCGCTGATTCCCCATTTCCAGGTGAGCTTCGATTTCAAACTTGTAGCATCCAATCTGAAGCCCTGCGCGATCCGCCAAACACTCAACGCCAAACGTATCATACCAAAGATGGTGTTCTAACTTTTAAAACTCCCTGGTGATTTGAGTATGTTTCATCAATTTCAGCTGCCGATTTGATGGGGCAGTAGTGGACCACACAGAGCCAAGACATGTTTTGTTTCCTATAGATGCGCGCGCGGAGACAGGCGGCAGGGAATGTCTGGTGTTGAGCTTGAATCTTCGGTGCGCTCCAGCTTGTCGCGCTGAACAAATATGGGAGTGTTTGTGCCCGTTTCTCTCCTCCTCTCTCGCTCTCTTTACGAGACGGGGGTGGACTGCTTGTGCTGTCAAAACTACACAAGCTCCCGAAGTGTGATTAATTAACAATAAAGCACTGTAGAATCCATAGGTAGTCGCATGTTATTATAACTTTAATTAATAAGTCATGAATGTGCATGGTGTATATAAATCAAAGCTTCATCCATCTGTTAAGAATTAAATAGCCTAATGCTGTTTATATTTAGAGTTTATGGTAAGGAACTGGTAGCTGTGGTTGCCTGAACATTACTAAAATATTACAGTAATTTGAGGATACTTTAATATGTATCCAACATAAAAAAAATGTGTTATGCTTTTATTTTTAATATAAATAAGTAATCTAATAGTAACTCATTTTTTTCTTTTAGTTTAACTTCATTATTAGATTCTAGGTTCTTATACAGTCACTAGCATCTTATAACTGCCAAATAACAACATTTGTAGCATTTGCATGTAATGTGCATAACTGATAATACATAACACCAATAACTTTTATTATTATTGCTGGTTCCTTGCACAGTATGACCTCAGAACACTTTTATCGTAATACAAAGCTAATATATTTTTATATTTGCATCTCATGTATGGCTTTTCTAAAGTGGTAAGCTTGCTAGTTAGTCCACCTGGTAGACCAACACAGTCTCACCACCAATTTGTACGAATTCATACGATTTTGTATGATTTGTCTAAACCCCGTGACGGGTAGGTTTAGGGGCGGGGTTAGGTGTAGGTCATTCATACAAATTCCTACGAGTGAGGTCGTACGAATTTGTACGAATTAGCCACCTCGTTAAATATGTAAGAATTGCCGTGAGACTGGGTTGGGTAGACCATTGTGTGTTTGAGACCCGTGATACACAAGTCACAATATACAAAAAACTTGATAAAAGCAAGCTAAAATTGCAAGGTCGCATTAACATTAACCTTCTAGAGCCATTCAGTGGACATTTAATTTCCTAAGAAATGTACAACAAACAACAATAAGCCTTGCCAGATTCACTTACATTTGTTTTGGATAAAACTGAATGTACTTTTTGCACTACTCAGTGTCTCGAAATGTCAAAAAATGAACGTAATATCATTTTGCAGAAATGTCACCAAAAGGTATAGTTCACCCAAAAATCAAAACATGCTGAAAATTGACTTACCCTCAGGCCATCCAAAATGTAGATGAGTTCTCCATCAGAAACAAATTCTTAGACATTTACCATTACATCACTTGCTCACCAGTGCTTCTTCTACAGTGAGTGGGTGCCTTATAAGTCATAATATACAAAGTTAATCCAGCTGTTTATTTAATTATATTTTACATTAAATTACACATTATCTTTTAAAATATATATTTTTTTACCATGCATGGATAATAATGTAACCTACAGTTTACCAATTATCAGGTTTTTATTGTAGAATCCATTCATTTTCTGTTATAATTACTAGCATTTTTCACAACATGTAATCTTGTGACAGTTCCTGCTGATGTCAATTAGTCACTAATGCAATCCCCAGTGTGAAATGATAAATGCTATATATATTATGCCACATGCTTGCACTTTGGGGTAATTTGGATGCTTCATTTTGCCCCACATGCTTAAGCAACAAACATCCTCATTTATTTTTAGATTGTTAACTTGCTATGCAATTATTAGGCCTGTAGTTCTAGTGAATATAGTAATTTAAAGTGGTGTAGAGATTCAATGACTATAGCTGAAAATAGCAAATTTAAAATGTCAGTAACCAACTAATAATACATCTGAACTATATATATTTATATAAAACAACATTTTTGAGTGTAAAAGCAGAATTCATTGGCTTAGTTAACTGCTGACCTATAAGCTACAAGTTTTCAACAAAGATATTGACCCTTAATGACCTGTGATGTTGAATAATGTGAAATTAAATCAGCACTGAGGCATAATGACTTTTGGTATAGTGTCAAAATGAGAATGTTTGCAGAGCATGGTGCTGAATTATTAAATCACATAAACCTAGCTGACTAAAATACGAAGTGTTATTGTGTTATATGATTATACACAGAGATTTAACTGTAATTTGCATTCATTTACTATAACACAATTTTGCGCAACAGATTGGCTAACTGATAAACCCTAATTTGAGGCCAAGAAATGAAGCAGAATCTTAAATATTTCATTTCATGTCACGCATACATTTTTCATGTCACACCAATATTTTGTGTAATTCAAGATTTCAATTTGTTTTTGAATCCCAGCTTTTCATTGTCATCTCAGAGCTTTGTGCCCAACTCTATTTTCAGGTCAGATGTTTTCAGTGAGAATGCTTTCGAAGTATTGCATTGAGGAGCTGATGAAGACAGTGTGTTTTCATCCCCAAAGGAGGTGCTTTCAACTTGTTGGGAGAAAGGAAATAGTTTGAGGACATTGGTTTTTTTGATTTATGTGCATGTTATTGAAAATAACACAAAATTTCTGTTCCATAACCCTGCTGTCACATGCTTTCTGATGTGGAATGCTCTAGTCTACATACACAAACAGCAATGATTTCAATAGAGTTTAACATTTACATGTTGCCAAGGTAACTGCACACTATACTTCATTAAGTATATTTCTAGTCAAAATTTCTCTCACTTTTATACCATTTTATATTGTTAAATTTAAATTGTTATTTTATTGTTATTTTGTCACTGAATATGTCACAATACCTTTGAATTTGTTGAATATGACCCCCAGATTTTAAAAGTTCTATACATATATACGTAAGTTAGGTACTGATTGAGGGAAAACCTTATTAAATTTTAGGTTACACTTTATTTTGATAGTCCAGTTTAGACATTCTACTAACTATAAGTAACTTTATAACTACATGTCAACTACATGTAAACTAATTATCATTAATTCACAACTACATGTCTACTAACTCTCAGAGTTTACGGTTAGTAGAATAAGTTGACATATACTTGCAAAGTTTCTGATAGTCAGTATTTTGTATGTTGTGGAGCTATCAAAATAAATTGTTAGAAGATTTTAAGCAGACAGTCTACTAACACTCTAATGACTGCTAGTTGACATGTAATTGCAAAGTTACTTAATGTTAGTAGAATTAGTTACCAAATTTTTAATTTTTTCAGAGGCCTAAACTGAGTAAAATTATGCAATCTGATGCTGATATTTATATGGCCTAAAGTAAGGTGAAATTGTACATCCTTATGATATTTAAATGTTTATACTCCTGTTTTATATTTAATACTCACTAGCTTCTTGGGGAGCAAAACATATAATGTAATGCAATACAATAATGATTGAGAGATTTACAGATAAATATTTCTTAAAAGCCTGTTTTGTGATATTGAATACATTTCAATGTGAAAAAATATAGATAATCAAATAAACCTAAGCTGAGCCAGTCCCGTTAGTGTTCATCTTTTAATACAAACAATATAAATGTTTTTACATTTACTTTATAAAAATCAGTATTTTCACAGCAAAAAAAAAAATTTTTTACAGTTACACTAAAAGGCAGTTTCTTGCCAAAAACAGCAAACTATCGATCAGACAACATCAGTAGATTGTGTGTTTTTCAGCAAAGTTTTAATTTAGGGAAAATTAGCATTTTGATGAAGTAGGCTTAGGGTCAAAAAATGTTCAACCAAAAAAATAAACAAAAATTTTGTCATCACCCCCATGTTTGTGCACACACACACACACACACACACAAACAAAACATTTCTCAAAATTTCTCAGATCTCTTTTTTATGCTCATGACATCACGACTTTCATATCTGGATTGATTGACCCTTTAAAGGGTTAGTTCACTCAAAAAAAAAAAAAAATTCTGTCATTAATTACTCACCCTCATGTCGTTCCAAACCCATAAGACCTTCGTTCATCTTCAGAACACAAATTAAGATATTTTTGATGATGCCATGTGACATCAGTGGATCAACTTCAGTTTTGCCACGCTACGAGACTACTTTTTTTGCACAATAAAAACATAAATAACATAATTTAATTCTACCATTTTTCTCCCATGACTTACGTCTTCCGCCATTTTAGAGTGTATTACAATGCATCAATCAGCCTTGTTTACATCCGGGGGAAAGCACATGCATGTGAGTAATCTGCAGCTGATTGCACCTAGAGGAAAGCGTACACTTACATTGTGATGCTCTCTAAAATGGCGGAAGACACAGGAGAAGAATGGTAGTGTCACGAGCCGCGCCTCTGTGGCGCTCTGAGACCGTCACCAGTGGGAACCTTCTCCCGAATACTAGGTTCCTACCCGGACTCTTTTAGCGCACGTACCTAGGACTGATGTTCGCTACAGGTGTTGCTTGTTATCATTACTATTTAAACAAGCACGGCGATCGGACTCGTTGCAAGTTTTGTTTGCCCCGGCTGCAATCCTGAGCGTTTTTCCCTGTTGATTACTTGTGTTTTCTGGACTGTATTCTCTATTGTGATTCTCGCTGCCTGCCCACGACCCTTTGCCTGGATATCGACCTGAGTTTTGCCTGCCCTTCGTTGTTCTTATTGCTGTGAGTTATTTGACCTTCTGCCTGTTTTTCGACCTGATTATTGCCTGTTCTCCGTGGTGCTTTCTACTGTGTTTACGACCCTGCCTGCCTGTTTAAGATTAATAAAAGCTTGCAAATGGATCCGACTGCCTCTGACTCATCACAACAGAAAACTTCGCCAACACAGGATCCAGCGGCTTTTTTTCAACTGGCACATGAACTGACGAGACAGGGATCTGTGTTAAACACTCATCAACAACAACTCCAGGAGTTAACCAACCTCACTAAGGAGTTAGTTCAATCCATCCAAGCATTAACCATGGCCGCCGCCTCCCCTATACCACCAGCGGCGCCGCCCGTCACCCCAGCTCCACCCGCCGCTGCACCCACCATCAACACTCGTTTGTCTCTCCCGGAGAAATACGACGGGTCCCCAGGTAAATGCAAAGGCTTCTTGTTACAGTGTAACCTTTACATAAATCAACAGCCACAATGTTATACCAACGATGACAGTAAAGTTTCACTAATTTGTTCTTTGCTCACTGGGAGAGCTTTGGAGTGGGTAACGGCTATGTGGGAGGGCAATCGGATGTCCTTTCCCTCTTATAATACCTTCCTGCGTCAGTTCCGCGAGGTATTTGAGCACACTGTGGAGGGAAAGGCACCCGGTGAGGAGTTGCTGCGTTTACGGCAGGGCAACCTCACAGCAGCTGACTACGCTCTCACATTTAGAACACTGGCAGCACAAACAGGCTGGGAGTCGGAGCCACTGAAATTAATGTATCGTCAGGGCCTCAACGACGAACTGCAGACTGAAATGGCTTGTCGAGACGAGGATAAATCATTGGAGGAATTCATCGACCTCTCTATTCGTCTGGACAATCTCATCCGTTCACGACGTGGACGCCGCTCAACCCGACTACCCCTGCCGCTGCCATATCACCCTGAATCCGAACCCATGCAGGTGGGCGCAACACATATCACCCAGGAGGAGAGAGAGAGACGGATGCGCAGTCACCTCTGCCTTTACTGTGGACAATCGGGACACCTGCGGGCCACATGTCCGGTTCGTCCTCTTCGTCCTGAGTCTTCTCGGTTGAGTGTTACCACATCACAAGATACCTTTGAAATTCAAGTGAACATCAGATGTAAAGATTGTAGTATCAAGACCAAGGCTTTGATAGACTCGGGGGCTGCGGGGAATTTCATAGATGAAACCTTCGCTAAGAATTCTCATATTTCTTTCATTCCATGTGAACCACATGTGGCGGTGGCAGCGCTAGATGGAAGACCCTTGGGCTCGGGAAGAGCCATTCACATCACCAAGGAGCTCGAAATTCAAGTCAGCCCATTGCACTCCGAGAAGTTACGACTATTCACCATTCATTCACCTCATCATCCCATCATCCTCGGGCTTCCTTGGCTAAAGGAACATAATCCGGTCATCTCCTGGGTCAACAAACAAATTCTCAAATGGTCCCCCGACTGCCATTACCACTGTCTGAGCAAAGCCACTCGTATTCACCACCAAAACCAGCTCAACGAACCAGATCAACAGATCGCTACCACACTTCCCTCCGTCTATCAGGATCTGCAGGAGGCATTCAGTAAGGAGAAAGCTACGCAATTACCTCCTCATCGACCCTATGATTGTTCAATAGAACTGCTACCTGGAACCATGCCCACCAGGGGGCGTGTGTTTCCCCTCTCTCAACCAGAAACAAAGGCCATGCAGGAGTACATTAAGGAGGAGCTCAAGAAGGGCTTCATTCGACCCTCCACATCCCCGGCCTCCGCCGGGTTCTTTTTTGTAAAGAAGAAAGACGGCACTCTAAGACCCTGCATTGACTACCGCAGCCTCAATAACATCACTGTAAAATATCGCTATCCACTACCACTAGTACCCTCTGCATTGGAACAACTACGCTCAGCCAGGTACTTCACCAAACTGGACCTCCGCAGTGCCTACAATTTGATCAGAATAAAGGAGGGAGACGAGTGGAAGACAGCATTTTCAACCACCACAGGGCACTATGAATATCTGGTGATGCCTTTTGGTTTATCAAACAGTCCATCCGTATTTCAAGCCTATGTCAACGAGGTCTTTCAGAGACATGCTACATCGCTATGTCATCGTCTACATAGATGACATATTAATTTACTCTGGGGATCTGGAAACACACATTCAGCACGTCAGATCTGTATTGCAGCGACTCATGGATAACGAACTCTATGCTAAGCTACCCAAGTGCGAGTTTCACAAGACTCAGACCACATACCTCGGATACGTCATTAGCACAGACGGTGTAACTATGGATGACCAGAAGGTATCTTCAGTAGTAAACTGGCCCAAACCTCGCACAATCAAGGACTTACAGCGATTTCTTGGTTTCTCAAATTTCTATCGGAGGTTTATCAGGAATTTCAGCCAGATCGCAGCTCCTCTCACTTCCATGACCAGAAAGGGACCTAAGATTCTTCATTGGACCCCCGAAAGCACTCAGGCCTTCCAGGATCTCAAGGAACGCTTCACAGCTCCCATTCTCCGCCACCCAGACCCTGAACGCGAGTTTGTGGTGGAGGTGGACGCCTCTAACACCGGGGTAGGCGCCATTCTATCACAGCGCCACGGTGAACCTCCCAAACTGTTCCCATGCGCCTATTTCTCACGTAAACTTACACCGGCAGAGAGGAACTATGATGTGGGGGATCGCGAACTCCTAGGCCTCAAAGCAGCTCTGGAGGAATGGCGGCATTGGTTGGAGGGAGCACAAAAACCCTTCATAGTGCTTACTGATCATCGAAACTTAGAGTACATTCGCTCCGCCAAAAGACTCAATGCCAGGCAGGCCCGCTGGTCCCTCTTCTTTGCTTGTTTCCACTTTACGATCACATATCGCCCAGGGTCGAAGAACGGGAAAGCGGATGCTCTCTCACGCCAACATGACTTTGAACCTGAACAAAAGCAACCCGAACCCATCCTTCCATCTACCCTCATTGTCGCACCCATACAGTGGGATATCATGACCGAGATCACTGAAGCCCAAGCCACCGAACCTACACCTCCTGAATGCCCCCAGGATAAGGTCTATGTTCCTGTCACACTAAGATCCCGGCTATTACACTGGATCCACGACACACCCAGTGCGGGTCATCCGGGCATCACAGCGACCCTCGACCTAACCTCAAACCGTTTCTGGTGGCCATCTCTCAGGAGGGATGTGATACAATTCGTCACTCAATGCGTCACCTGCAACATAACGAAATCATCCCATCAACGTCCAGCCGGGTTATTGCAGCCTTTACGCATTCCCCAACGTCCTTGGTCACATATCGCTGTTGACTTCCTTACTGATTTACCTCCTTCCAATAACCACACCACTATCCTCACGGTCATTGATCGCTTTTCTAAGGCCTGTAGAATCATCCCGTTACCCAAACTGCCCACTGCTTGGGAGACAGCTGAAGTCTTGTTGAACCAGGTCTTTCGATTTTATGGGATCCCAGAGGACATTGTCTCAGACCGGGGACCACAATTCACCTCCCGGGTATGGCAGGCCTTCTGTCAGCACTTGCAAATCAATGTAAGCCTAACCTCCGGCTATCACCCCCAATTCAATGGACAGGTTGAAAGGCTCAACCAGGAGCTATCCCGCTACCTACGGACTTACTGTCACCGCAATCCCCACGATTGGAGTCAGTTCGCCATCTGGGCGGAATACGCCCAAAATTCTCTGAGGAAACCAGCCACGGGACTCACACCCTTCCAATGTATCTTAGGATACCAGCCTCCCTTATTTCCATGGTCAGGAGAACCCACGAACTTACCTGCCGTCGATCATTGGCTCCACCGCAGCGAGGCCACGTGGGATAGCGCTCACGTCCACCTTCAACGAGCTGTTCGAAGAACCACGGACCAGGCAGATCGCCGCCGACGACCGAACCCAGTCTATCAGCCAGGGCAGCGGGTGTGGCTCTCATCACGGGACCTACGGCTTCGCCTACCGTGCAAGAAACTCAGTCCTAGGTACGTGGGTCCTTTCAAAATCCTTAAACAAATCACACCAGTGTCATACCGTCTTGAACTCCCTGCTAACTATCGTATTTCTCCTACATTTCATGTTTCACTGCTCAAGCCTGCTGGTGATCCGGAAAGAGAGAGGAGCCTAGACGAGGTCGCGGCCAACGACATCCCTCCCCTGATAATAGACGGCGAGGTGGCTTACCAGGTCCGGGACATTCTGGACTCCAGGCGCCGAGGTCGTGTGATTCAATACCTCATCGATTGGGAGGGCTACGGGCCAGAGGAAAGATCTTGGGTAAACTCCCAGGACATTTTGGACCCGACCCTTATCGAGAACTTCCATCGGGATCACCCCGAACGGCCAGCTCCCAGACCACATGGACGTCCTCGGCGCCGCAACGGATCTCGCTTCGGGAGCCGCTTGCAGGGGGGGGGGCTCTGTCACGAGCCACGCCTCTGTGGTGCTCTCAGACCGTCACCAGCGGGAACCTTCTCCCGAATACTAGGTTCGTACCCGGACTCTTTTAGCGCACGTACCTAGGACTGATGTTCGCTACAGGTGTTGCTTGTTATCATTACTATTTAAACAAGCACGGCGATCGGACTCGTTGCAAGTTTTGTTTGCCCCGGCTGCAATCCTGAGCGTTTTTCCCTGTTGATTACTTGTGTTTTCTGGACTGTATTCTCTATTGTGATTCTCGCTGCCTGCCCACGACCCTTTGCCTGGATATCGACCTGAGTTTTGCCTGCCCTTCGTTGTTCTTATTGCTGTGAGTTATTTGACCTTCTGCCTGTTTTTCGACCTGATTATTGCCTGTTCTCCGTGGTGCTTTCTACTGTGTTTACGACCCTGCCTGCCTGTTTAAGATTAATAAAAGCTTGCAAATGGATCCGACTGCCTCTGACTCATCACAACAGGTAGAGTTAAATCATGTTATTTTTGTTTTTATTGCGCAAAACAAAAGTATTCCCCTAGCGTTGCAAAACTTAAGTTGGGCTACTGATGTCACATGGACTGTTTTACCCAGCCCAGTCTCACCGCAATTCGTACATATTTTACAATTTGCCAATTTGTATAAATTTGTGCGAATGACCTAAACCTTACCCCGCCCCTAAACCTTCCCATCACTGGGGTTTAGACAAATCGTACAAAATTGTACGAGGTTGTACGAATTTGTATGAATTAGCATGAATTTTCCACCTCGTATAAATACGTATGAATTGGTCGTGAGACTGTATTGGTTTTACTGGTGTTTTTACTATGTTTCTGGATCTGGGATAATTTCAGTTGTATTGCTGTCTATTGAGGGTCGGATGGCTCTCTGATATCATCAAAGAGCCATTAATTTCTGTTCCCGAAGATGAACAGAGGTCTTACAGGTTTGAAACGACATGAGGGTGAATAATTAATGACAGAATTTTTCATTTTTGGGTGAACCCTTTAAGAATATATGTAATTAAGATGCGGTTTTGTAACCTATGTTGTCCTAAAATATTGCCTTTGCAGGCACATGAGAAAGATACTGTGTGATGCTCTGAATGCTGTATTACTAATGTGAGCAATGGATTCACTCTAAGTGATTGCTGGGTAACCAACTGCTCTCTCTTTATAGCTCTTTAAGGGCAAATACTCTGGCTTCAAAGTGCTGATTGATGCAATTACAAATTCATTTGAGCCCTCTTAATTGTAATTCAGGGAAAAGGTCAGCATTATGCAAGCTTACAATATACTTTGTGCTTGCATAATCAGAAACGGACACAAGGTTCCCAGTTTAATGAGTGTAGTGCACTGGGATCTGTTGATCTCATTCTGTTGCTTTGTTCACAGGAGTTAGTGTTTGCGCTTATATCTCAGTCTAACAGATGTGTCAGTCCTGCTGCGTGGCAACTGTGCACTTTTCATGCTCTTTGCATGGCTCACATCTTGCAATCATGCAGGAGAACACAGAGTTTTCTGTGGAATATCCCCACGGTCAGAGGGTTGTGATGGTTTATGAACTCAGGGATGCTGAACTCCCCCAGTGTGTGTAATGACTTGGTGGATTTACCAGCATCACAGCTGTAGCTTTCTATGACGCCATCGGCACACACGGCTGGAGGAACACTGATCCAATACAAGGTTTTTCAAAACACTGCCTTGAACTGGTTTCCGTTCCAACCGCCTTTGGTTTTTGACCTTCAGCTAATGAGGCTCCTTACTTAAAGCTTCAAAGGGGGAGGAAAAAAATCTAATATAAATCAAACTATGATTTAGTGGTTCATTTGCGTCAATTATCTTCCCTTAAAGTGCAGTTTGGACTGATCACCGTCTTCATTTTTGTGTCCATGTCAAAGCAAATATCTATAAATCATTTAAAATAATGTGCTGAATTATTTGCTAAAATAAGTAAATAAAAAGATTATTAAGTTTCACATTGATTATTTGATAAAAATCAATAAATTTACACACATATATATATATACATAAACTGTTTGGGCCACCATTGACTTTCATAACACTGTAGGAAAAAAATACTATGGAAGGCAATGGTGACCAAACCAAACTTTCTTTAAAATATCTTTGTGTTCAACAGCAAATGATGACAGAATTTACTTTTTTCTGTGAACTATTCCTTTAAGAACAAAAGTACAGAGGTATTATTAGCTGGTTACTGACATTTCAAATTTGCTTTTTTCAGCAATAGTCAATGAACCTACTTTTGATGACTATATTCACTAGATTTACAAGCCTAATAATTGCATAGCGTATGTGTGTGTATGTGTGTGTGTGTTTCTCTGGAAGTAAAAAAAACTGGGTGGTTAAAACTTCTAATTAAGGCAGATGCAAAGAAGCTATTGATGAATGTTAAATAACATTTAAGTTTATACTTCATATAGGAGCTATTTCACTCCTGACCATGTTAGATTATTACATCAATAGTTCCATTAAAAGGGTTTGGTAAAGCCTCCTAAACGTTATGGCATGAACTATAAACCAATTTTTTAGGCCTCTAAAATTTCAATTGATGAGAAAAATGTGAGCTGGTATGTGAAAGTCTGAGTAATGGCTATTTGGTCTGAAGGCTATCAGTCCTTTCAGATTCAAGGATTTGAGGTCTTGGCCATGTGATGGTACAAGATAATGTAAACCTGTGTCAGGAGTCATACCCCCAGCATGCATTAAATTCTCAGCTAGCCCATGTTTAATCAACTATGTATCCATGTGGCATCTGGTCTGTGTCAGTCCGTCACTCAATTTGCCCGACAAGGTCCAGAAGATGAGTAATGGGGCATGTTGGAATTTTTCAAGGTATGGAAGCTTTAGGGAAGCATCTATCATGGGTAGCCGGGCGGTTGTTGTCATGGTATATGTGTCCGCTCATGATGCAGCAATTGACACACAAGCAGACAGTCAATCAACTGCAATTCCACATGACATGAGAGACCTACAGATGCTGGAAAAGGCTAAAAGCAACAGCCATTATTCTCTGTGTTAAACATCCAACATAATATATTTAATGACCCATGCTGTTTCTCTGCCCGATGTCACCTGCGTTGCTCAGTATAGCTTGTAGACATACTTGGCCATTCACGTTGTTTTGCAAAGAGGTAAATGTAATTATAACATTGCTCTTATTGCTAGAGACGTGCACACCGGAGGTGAGAATGTGGGGGTGTGAGTGTGAGAATTGAACAGGGAGACACAACAAATGGAAAAAACAACCCTGTCTACCTTGAACTATTAAATGAGATGCAGAAAAGAAAATCTGGACGATCAGAGCTGTCACAGCTTCATGTGAAAGGTCAAAACTTGGCCCCTGTGACAAATTCCCATGCAGCTTGAAGGGTTCCCCCAGAGTCCTCTCTGTTCATGATTCAGATCCACAGGCGGTTTCTTTGTTCGCATTTGACTTGCACACCCAGCTCCTTTGTTATAAAGGAGAAACTGAGAGAAGGTAAAAAGAAAAAAACCCCTGATATCTCACATTTACTTATAGCAAACAACATTCTCAGTGTCATTGTTGTAATATTAGTGCTGGGCAATGATTAATCATAATTAATCACATCCAAAAATAAGTTTTTTGTGTATAATTATTATGTATATATCAATACACACACATGCATATATATATATATATATATATATATATATATATATATTTATTTATTTATTTAAGACACATACATGTATACACTGTGTTCCAAATTATTAGGCAAATTAAAATTGGTCTTTTTTTTTTCCAAGAACATTTCACCGATCCCAAACCACATAAATCTTAATAACTACTACTGATTTCTTATTTAATTATATATAAGTGCCAAATCAAGTTTTCTTTTTCCAGATTAATTGAGCCAAAATAGAGATTGAACTCAGACTAAAAGTTAAAAATTATTAAATGCCCAAGAGAAGGATGCAATACTAATGCAATAATACAATTAGCAAAGGTAAGGAATGACCATTGGGCAGCAAAATGCTCAATGGGTCACCAGAGTCAGAAAAAAAACAGTTGTTGAAGCAAAGACACGTTAACGGCAAAAGAATTAAGAATTAATGTCAAGAATTAGGTGAGGAAACCATCAGGAACTATCCAGCGCTATCATTTTCCAGAACTGCAACCTTCCTGAAGTCTCCAGAAGTGCAATGTGTCAGGTTCTCAGAGTTTTTGATTGGGTACAAAATCCTAAAAATGGCCCTCACTTAATAAGAATAACATTCTGAAGTGTTGTGAAATCCATTATGCACAGATAAGTTTTGAGTGACTCTTAAGGAACAGCATCACATCCTCTTGAACCACTGTTTAAAGAAATGTATCTTCCAGAATCTGCCAGCAAGTTTGAGGAGCTCATTTTTCTGGGGAGTGCATCTCCTATCCTGAAACATTGACTAAAATGAGCTCCTAACATAACGGCCAGATTCTAGAAGATAAATTCTTCAAACAGTGGTTGCAGTTCTGGAAAATGATGGCTCTGAAGACTAAATGTCATTCCTTAGTTTTGCTAATTGTATTATTGCATTAGTATTGCATCCTTCTCATGGGCATTTAATAATTTTCAACTTTTAGTCTGAGTTCAATTTCTATTTTGGCTCATTTTATCTGGAAAAAGAAAACTTGCCTAATAATTTGGCAAACAGGAATACAAGGAGTTTTAGACTTTCAGCCTTCCCGGACAATTATATATCACATATGATTAAATACAAAATCAATAGTAGTTATTAAGATTGATGTGGTTTGGAATGTTCTTGGAAAAAAAATATTACCAGAATTTTAACTTGCCTAATAATTTGGAACACAGTGTATAAATGTATATATATATATATATATGAATATATACATGTAAACACGTTAATATTTTCTAAATGCTGTAGGTGTTTGTCTTAAAAATACACAGTATATACAACATATATTATGTTCACAAAAACGTAATTGTTGCTCAGCACTGAATAAGATTGGTTAAAGGTTCTTCCAATAAGACGACAAAAATATTGTTGTAATATTGTTTTCACTAAACAAATATTAAATATTGATTTGAGGGTTTTGATTGTCCTCACATTTTTTACTATCACCATCCCTTTGCAAGTGACTAATCAGAACCAGTCAGACCAATCAGTATTCCAGAGAGTCAGTAATAATGAATAAAACATGTACATAGGTGATTCATTGGCTAGTGACGTTCAGTGAAAAAAGTCACTCGTGTATCATTTCATCAAAACAGCTGATGAAAGAGATTAGAGACATTAGAGATTTCCACATTAGAGAATGTGTCTTCAGACTCCAATAAGCCAATTATAAAAAAGAGATGCTTAATCCTCTTCATTTCAAACAAGGAGAGTCGCAGCAAACAATAATTAATCAGTTTGTTTGCGTTGTTCTGTTTATTGTACTCTTTGTATAGCACTGTTTGTTGAGTCCCAGAACAGCCACAATAGGCTTACTAACATAAAGTCAACATAAGACTCTTTTTGAAGCTGTCAAGTGTATTTAAAGAAGTCCTCTTTATTACTCAATTACACTTCTTTCACCAATGAATATGAATCAAAAGTGAATACGAAGTATGATATGGTCAGAAGACTACATGCCATACCATGAGCATCACTGCAAGCGCATGATGAAAAATTTACTTCTATTACAACCTTTCCTTTTTCCCTTGACCTTCAGTTCTTACTCATTAGAGATGGGATATGATGACATTACCAGACCCCTTTCCTACTGTGCTGAGATAATTATCAAGTGTTTGATTTATATAACCTGAGGCGTTCAATTTCTTGAAGCACTGATAATGCTAACACTTGAATGCTGTAGAAAGCCATTCAATAGCTTTTGGCAGGGATGTCTCAATCACAGTCATTTAAATGAATCCTACAGTTCAAAGCGTTAAGTCACTGCATTGGAGAGCTTTTTGGCACACATCTGCACAGTCAGCGGAAGTGGGAGCAAGATGATTAAGAAACGCAAGATGATAGAACATTTGACAAGCGCAACCCTTGCAATGCTCAGATAAGTGAATGCGGCAAAAGCATCTTTCAGATTTCAATGCGAACGCTGCTAAATGAGGATGCTGCTTAAAATGATGCTTTGGAATTTATGTAGGTGCTAATTGGATGATGTGGATTCAATTAAGCACATGTGGATGATAAAGAAATGTTTACATCTATGATTTGTTTTGAATTACAGAAATGTAATAGTTGGGGCTTGGTGAAATATATTATAGCAAATAAAATACAGAGCTTGCATTAACAGATCATTGCGACTTGAAACTGTGTGTTTGTTTTTGTTATAAAAAATGACAATAAAACTGTCTTGGATTGTTTTATCATGTTTTCAACATTTATGTTTGCTATGTTTTTGTGTCTTTTAATACCTTTTTTGTGTATAGATTTTATTTTCTCAGACTTTGAATAAAATGTAAAATTTCATCATAAACAGATGACTGTTTACATGTACAACTATAAATCTAATCAATCTGAGTGCAGCAAACAAAATCTGTTTTAATACGTAAATGTAAATGTAAATGCACAATACCCTGTTTAAAATATTTTTAAAAATAATAATAATTACTATAATTGCTATAATTTCCGCATTTCATTACACTGATTATTTTTGTTGTATTGGTTACCAAGGAGACAAGCATGACAGTGAAGTGCTTGAGATTAAATGTGAGACTTGTGGTGTGTGAAGAAAACAAAGGAAAACCAAGGTTAATATCACTTGAAGGAAATTATATTGCGTGTCATTTCCAATCTAGGTATAATTTTGTCAAATTATGCAAAGAGCATGAAAACATTGTTTAATTGTGTGTATTTAGGATGCTCTACATGCTAGCTTTGAAATTACCCTTAGCAAGACAAAGGAGCTGGGGTTATGGGGTTTGAGATGTGGTGGAAATTAGACTTTGAGGGAAAAAAAAGGCATAATTCCTATGTAAAGACTACAAGATCAAGAGAACTTGAATGTTTGATTTACATTAAAGCATTTGTGTAAAAGTCATGGTTATGCTTGCATAGTTATTTTATTTTGCATGTTCTTTGTTATCCTGAATGTGATTTCTGTAAACAAACGGTATGTATAATATCAAGCTATATTTAAAATCGCAGCCTGACCTCAAGCACTCAGACCTATTGATGTTCTATCATGAAAGGTTTAGCCTTGGCTACATGTATCATGATGTGGAAGATGTCAGGGATGAAACTATATTTAGCCCTTAGCGGGTGGGAGTGTGTTTGTGCTTTAGCAGGATTATTGCTTGACAGTTTCAGCGTTGTCACCAAATCTTTACATCCCACATTTCAAGCACAGTTTATTGAAAAAGCTGTATTCCTTCTACATGTCCATGGTGAATTGGGTTAGATTTTATGTAAATTTATTAGCACCTATCCTGTGCATGATTTTCATCAGTTTTTATCAGTTAGTTAGGCTTGTGTTTGATAATGCACAAAAAGATTTGTCTGGCATAATTCCTCATGTTGTAGTACATGTAGTAATTTTATTATCAATATGTCATTTTTATTGAATTGTTGTTTGTATGCTTGTGGTTTATGAATGAATTAATTATAGATACATCCACTTAAGATGTTTTCTCTCTCTCTCTCTCAGCATCTGTTACAATTATGATTTATGAAAATATGAAAACAATTCAATATGACAGCTTCACAGCTTGAAAAACATTATAAAAACATCAAATAAACCGTAATTTCACTATTATGCATCTAAAGATAGCTTTCTAAGTTATGCAAAAGTTCTGTATCGCTAGCTGAGCTACTTACACAGACCTTTAAGAAACAACGACAAAAACAAAATGTCCTAAAAAAAATTTGCTCACCTCCATGCCATTCAGAATGTAGACGAATTAGTTTTTTCATCAAAACATATTTGGATATCACTTGCTCACCAGTGCAGTGGATGGGTGCCGTCAGATTGAGAGTCCAAACAGCTGATAAAAGCAAATTTCACTAAATCTGTTCCAGTGAAGAAACAAACTTATCAACATCTTGGAAAGCCTGAGGATGAGTTCCTTTTTAGCATATTTTTTAATTATTAATTTAATGTGTGCAATATTGGACCCTACAATGCCATGTGTTCAGGTAAACCTTCCTTATCAGGTGTGATGAATATAATAATATTGGCAAAGGTTTAAAAAAAAATCTGTTTTTTACATATTATCAGCAAAATGTCACGAGACTTGCTAACTAACTAACTGACAATGCTAAGTGCCACTCACTGAATTAAAGATACAACATGAGGCCATGTGACAACAATGCAGCAACATTCTAGTCTTTTTTTATTCAGCTACTTAAAACGAAAAAGAAAAGAAAATAAGACATGTCGTATACAGTGTATACAGTAGGCTACGATCAGTTTTGAACAGAGCCTAGATGTGTTGATGTAAAGCTCTATGATGCCATCCAGTGGCCAGTCAAATGTACTTCTTCTTCTTCTTTGGTGTTTATTGACAAACCCAGTCAAATGTACTTCAGCTCATAAACGCAGTTATAATTATAAATAATTTTAAAATGTTTAATTTTATTTTCTTGGGAAAATTAAAGACTTATTGCTTGTATATTTCAAAACCATAGCTTTTTTTCACAATAAACATTATCCTATGTGGGTAATATAATATATTGGGAAGTGATAAAAATAATAAAATTAACAAAAATGAGTCAGTAATAAAAATGAAATCATTCACGTATTTTGTATATCGTCTGATTTTCAGGTTTAAAGAAACTATGAAGCAATAAAAAGCAAAGCAGCACTATCAGTCACAATATAACTTAATTTCTCATTTTAGAGTATTGAAAACAAAAAAACGATTCCCGTGTGTTTCTTCAACGCAAATTCATCCATTGTCATTACTGTTATCACTACATAGTGATCTATAGCGCGTTTATTTTAAAATTGCATCTCTACTCGTCAACATCCGCAAAATTGACCTATTTTTGTGACTCCCATTTTTGGCCTGCCTCGCTGGCGTAAACAGTGTGGAGGCGTCAAGTACACAGGCGGACCAATCAGAGCGCTCGTTTCAAGAGCAGCCAATCAGGGGGGCGCTTCTTATCGCGCCCTGAAACTCTCACGGCCGCCATGATGCTTGTTTGCCTTCAGTGAGAAAGAGCAGCGGATCAGAAACAAAGGAAACGCGCACTCGTCTTTGTGAACTGGTATGAGCTTACAGGTAAAGCTAATACGGGTTTGGGGGCATTTTCAAATGTATCTAGTGGTATGCAAGCAACGGAATGTGTTTTCTTTCATATTGCTCTGCTTTTGGTGTTGATCTAGTTTTGTAAATGTATAATCGCATGTTAGCCAGCTAGCCCATGAGCTAATTTGCTTAATCTGAGCATAGAGGAAACGATAGATCGATAAGATTTTGATCACTTAATTTGTTTTAGCTGCGTGTGTGGGCGCTTTAAAATCTATGATAGATTGAATTTAGCAACCAAGCGATTTTGAGTGTAGAGATCTATGTTGTTGGTTATGTAAGCAGCCTGCTGTGTCCGTAGGGAAGCTACATAGGCTACTACCACAGGCTTCTTCTTTATTTATTAACATCCTAAAACCTCATGGATTACTTCTGATGGTTCCAGGGGTTTACCATCGAACAAATAAACTCGCAAAGTAAACCCATGGATATCTAACGTTAGAGAAGTTCCCTCCAGCAAACGGTTAACGCTCACATTGTAGGGGGTCCGATCAAACTAATTCACTTCAGCAGTTAGACAGCAAATCTGTGGCAAGTACATATTACGATCTAAAGACAATTCATTTCCTAATTACTTGTTCTTAATTGACTCATTAAGACGCCTTGCAGGTTGCCGTTTTCTCAGTGAATTTGACTCGCACAGCTAGCAGTCCTAGCTCTGTAACGTGGCTCTGGGAAATAAACACGAGGTGGTAGTGTTTTTGTTTGGGTTCCGTTGCACAGCGATGATGAAAGACGAAAAATGAACCGCATCTGGCCCGTTGGTTAACTGATTAGTTAGCGATTAACACTCTAGTTATGTAACGTTAATGGAAATATACTGGCACCGTGTTTATTTGGAGTGCAGTTAGCAAAGACTTCAGATGCACCTTTGTTTCGTGGGATTAGTAATATGAACCGACTTTCTGTTTGCGCCATGACCAACAATTTTAGAAGTGTTTTTAAATGAAATTTAGTTCTATAGAGTCTCCCTTTGCCTAAAATGCCAGCTACTCGAGAACGCTGAAAGTTTGCAACCGCTAACGTTAGTTGGTAATTTCTTACAAAACTTTATCACAAGTTGTCATCTTTAGCCTTTCCATT
This sequence comes from Enteromius mattozi, assembly GCA_032359235.1. Lineage (NCBI taxonomy): Eukaryota > Metazoa > Chordata > Actinopteri > Cypriniformes > Cyprinidae > Enteromius > Enteromius mattozi. The sequence goes on along the minus strand of JAUMHE010000032.1, from coordinate 6,000,027 downwards.
TTGTCGAGTGCTAATTAGTCATTTTAAACTCTTAAGGTTCGTTTTAATTGAAAGCAGCTTTATGTAAATTTGAGAAGCGTGGTGACGTTGAGCTGCGCGCGAGTATCTCTATTTGTCATACGCGTAATGGAAAAATCCCCTCCGCTATTGATCCTGGAATTGCTTTTGTGTGTGTTCTCACTCCTGCTCCCTCGCACTCTGAGGGTTTTCAATGTCTTTTTTTTTCCCCCCCTTGGTATCTCACCTGTCCTTGCGCAGTAGCACCCAATCTGTTTCCTGCCATGTAAAACCACATCATGTGTATAAAGTGCATGTGCTGTACATTTCCTGTAATGGTGTTCTAGTGAAAGTGATTGTTGTTTGTGTTTCAGTATTACAGGGATGCCCAAGGAAAAATATGACCCGCCTGACCCAAGGCGGATGTACACAATAATGTCCACTGAGGAGGCGGCTAATGGGAAGAAGTCATATTGGGCAGAGCTAGAGATTATTGGTAATGTTCGGGGTCTCAAGGGGGTTAACTAAAAACAAAATGCACTCAATTTTAATTTCATGCCAACTTTACACAAACTATCTTGATTTTCTAAATGCATGTTATAGTTTTGATAGTGAATAATTAAGCTGTGCTTTTTTTTTGTTTTTTTGACCTCATTGTTTTTAATCACAACTGTTTTATCATAACTGGAAATTCCAGTGAAAATGCCATTTGAGCGTGATTCCTGCATCTTAAAATCTAAACCGTAGCTGATGAATAGAAACAAGTGTCCTGTATTTTATTTATTTCTTCATTACACTCGGATATTTGCCAATATATGGAAGAAAAGTTGTGGTGTTAATTGTTTCATCATGACTTTCAGTGCTCAGTTATTCCAATGGAAAATGTTAGTGCTGCTAATTAATCAAAATGTAGTAATTTGCTCCACCTTTAACCACTTTTGATTTTGGCTGAGTTGACATTTTTGGCATATTGATGTTATGCAATAGCCAAAGAGCTTTTTGCACTTGTTTACTCTGTTGTAGTTGTTAGTGTTACATTTTTAAAATCTCGCCAATAGTTAATGCAGTAATGCCGTTTTATTTTGATGACAATACAGTTTTATAGGGCTGCAAAAAAATTATCAAGTTAAAATCTATGAATTAGATTTTTTTTTCTTCCTATTCAGTCAAATCTGCACACTGTGCACATCCAGTGGTCATGTTAATGTACAGTAGAAAATCACACGTTTTGATAGACAGAACTGAAATGGAGGACCAAGACTTAGCTGTTTTGTGCAAGGCAGCTGCTTTGTATTAGGCTTTTTTAATGTTTGGAGACTTTTTATGGTTACATCCTTATCTGTAAGTGTTTAAATTTTTCATAAAGGTTCTTCACAGGGATTTGAGTCTGTCAACTTCACAGACTTCATTGTACAAGCACCAGCATGTGCATCAAACTGATGGATAACAATAGAAAGGGAGCGCAATAATTCAGACTAAAATGTGCCTTTAACTGTAGATTTAAAATGCTACATGTAGCAAGTTGTTTTTGTGAGAGCAGTAAATGTGAAGGCACTAATGTAATTGGGGGTAGATATAATTGCTCTGTTCAGATAGTAAATTAAATCAAATATCTGTCTTACCAAGTTAATAACGTCTGCTCCTAGTTTTTCTTTTAATTTAGTAATGTTTACTTTAAAAGGTGGTCAAAAGGTAAATTCTTGTGAGATTCGATTCTATATTCAAGTTGCTTTTGATTATGCTTGCTTACTATATAGTAGGAGAAAACGGTAATGAAGAAAGTAGTATGTTTGAAACCTCAGAATTAATGTAGTGTAGATCCCCGGATGTTCTACTTCTTCAGCTTCGTTTCTGTAGTGTGCTTCAGATGGACACTTTTCTATCCGAGTAGGCCATGAGAGAGGATTTTTTGCATGCAATCTGTAGCATAGCCCACAAGAATGCATTAACTGTTGCCTTCAATTTATTAAGCCTTCAGTTTATACTTTATTTAGAGGATAACATTAGACAGGATGTGGAATATATAGAGTAATTAAATATTTGCTTTTATGCAATCAATCAGTTAAATAATCAGTAGTTGCAGCCCTACAGTTTTAAGATTTATCTTATTAGACCCGCCCTAAAGATTAATTTGGGATGTTTTTCTCAGGTATTGGCCCTTGTTTTTTTTTGTTTTTTTTTCGTATTTCGGTACAAAATACATCAAATGCTAATGCTGTTTCATGTTGATATTAAGTTTTAGACACTTAATGTTTAAGTCCCTTAAATGTTTTTAAATGTTGTGTGTGTGCTTAAGCATGCAACTTACTGTTCATGCGTTTTTCTCTTTGCAGGTAAAGTGAGGAGTTTAAGTACAGCATTATGGTCCCTTACCCACCTCACTGCTCTTCATATCAGTGATAACTCACTTTCACGAATCCCGCCCGACATTGCCAAATTACACAACTTGGTGTACCTGGACCTCTCGTCCAACAAGATCAGGAGCCTGCCCGCCGAGCTAGGCAACTTGGTTAATCTCAGGTGAGAAGCTAATTTTCTGTTTATTTGCAGACTGTAAATTGCACTGCTTGAAACCACACAATGAAGATTTGATTTTTGTAAGGCAGATGGATGAGACTATTGTGGTAGCTTGCAGAGATTCGTTTTATTTGTTTGTTTGTTTTGTTTAACCCCATGCTTGCTTTTGCAAGTCTTTTAAGCCTCCAGGCTTTAATTAGGTTCTATATTCTTCAGAGGTGATGTTTGCTTCCAGGGGCAGTGCTCTGATAACACCACCATTCTCATATGTGGGTGACACAGTGGTTTGCTTTGAATCAATTTCATTTGTCACAGTTTGAAATATGTTGCCACTTCTCTGGTAGTGTGATTACTGCTGCTTGGGATGGTTATAAATCATGTTCTGAGAGCAGCTGAAATGCTACTGTATTAGGTACCTTTTGAAAGTGGTTGGGATTTCATCCAACTGCTGAAATGCACCAGGCTACAATAGATTTTATGCAGCGTGGCGGCTCAAGGCTAGTAGAGGACATTCAGTTTTATGCAGCATTTTGGTTTTCATGCAATATTTGGTTCTTGTATATTTTTTGTGCTTAGTGCTGTATGATTATCACTGTTTTTATGGCTTGCAAATTTTTGTCTGTTTGTTTCACAGGGAACTGCTTTTAAATAACAACCAGTTACGAGTTCTGCCTTTTGAGCTTGGAAAACTGTTTCAGTTACAAACGTTGGGTTTGAAAGGTACTACTTCCTTTTATAACCCATAAAACTTTAGTTTTGCTGGCCCAGGTGGACTTTATGACAGATTTAGCTTTTTCTGTGCTGGTTTTAGAATTTATGATTTAAAAAAAAAAAAAAAAAAAAAACACTTACAACCTTTACTAAGTGTATTCCTTTTAATAGTAGCAGAAAATCATAATCTAATTGGTCAATATCTAAAGTGTGCAGAGCTTTTCTTCAGGTGTGGATTCCATGTGGGCCTAGTTAATTGTTGATTTTGTTGCTCCGAAGTAACTTGTATTTAATACCAGTCCTTTATTTTAGACTTATTTGACTCGTTCTACAGATGCAATAATGGCACTTTTAGACAGGAATTGCAGAGCTGGCATTTTAAAGTCTTTCTTATCTTGAAGTGATGTAATAGTAATTACTTTGAGCCTTTCTATTTTTAAAGTACATATTTATAAATTCATAGCATTTAAAATTACTTATGCAAATCTTTTGGTTGTTGTTGTGTTTTGTTTTGTTTTTTTTTTTGTTTTTTTTGGCAAATGAACACAATTTTAATTCCCCAGTTTTCCAATTTTGCACAATTTATTAAAGATTTTTTAAAAGCTTTTTCCCTCTTGGATTCACAATTAGGTAGTGTTAGGATTAGTGATGCCATTTTTTAAAAATCCATAAGTCAGTGTGTTGTTTTTTTGGGGTTTTTTTTTTTTGTTTTTTGTTTTTTTTTGCAGTGGTCTATGAACTGGTTCTTCAATGATTTTGACTTCACATTTCATGTTTGGTTGTGTCCTGTAGGAAACCCACTTGCACAAGAAATCTTGAACCTCTACCAAGAGCCTGATGGGACACGTCGGCTCCTCAACTACCTGCTGGACAATCTCGCAGGCACCAAACGTGGTGAGTCAACCCTTGTACATCTGCCCCGCTTGTGTGGCAAACACTGAAAAGCTTCTATTCTTGTACATGCTCTTTAGAACAGATTAATTTCATGCAATGAAATGAGTCAGGGCATTGTTGTCTGATTGAACATTTTCTTTTGATTCTCTCGGAATTACTGTGGAGATAATTACTATGTTCTCGCATGGTAATGCGGCGGTCAGACCATTTCCATTGAGTCATTGCTCAGTTTTTACTGAAAGGTTCACTCACTGAGTGTATTATTTCTTTTTACCATAGTACCTATTGAACAGCCACCACCTCGCTCATGGATACCACTGCAGGAGCACGACAGAACACGGCCAGCAGGTGAGGCACTTTCACTTTTCAGTTTACATTGTGTTACACGGGCCATCACTGCACCATTTACTCTCACTTCTCTTTAACCCAGCAATTTAGAGGCTTTTTTTTTTTTTCTTTTTTAGTAATAACATGCAAGAATGCTTAGAGGCAGTTTTACTTCATGAGACCTAGGGCTACACAATTAATCAAATAATGTTGAGTTTGTGATAATGTTTTGTACAATTTTATTAGACCAAAAAAGATTTAATTTGATTAAACCTAGTCTGCAGGCATTGTCTGTAATATACTTCAAGCGCTTATGAGGATCTTGATATGTTTTAGCCATCTCAGTTTATTTGCTTCAAGTCTAGAACTCCAAGATTACTTTTTATTTCTCCCAATTCAATGTTTTCTCATTTAATGGTTTAAAAGTTACTCCACCCCAAAATGAGAATTGTCATTCAATAACTTAACCCCATGTCTTTCCAAACCTGTTAAAGCTTTGTTTGTCTGTCTTCGGGACATAATTAAAAATATTTTGGATGAAAACCGGGAGGCTTGTGACTGTCACATTGACTGGCAAGTAAATACCACTGTTGAGGTCCAGACCGTATGAAAGACATTGTCAGAATAGTCCATCTTCTATCAGTGGATCAACCGTAATGTTATGAAGCTATGAGAATACTTTTTGTATGGAAAAAAACAAATGATGATCAACAATTCGGCCTGGTAGCATCACCATAGCGCCATTTTGGAGAGTATCAGCTGGAGGAAACTGCACCGCACGGATTTGACTTTAGGTTTAAATTGTGAACAACTTTTACAAGGGTTTGGAATGACATGGGGGTAAGTAATTTATGCCAAAACTTTCTTTTTGGAGTGGAGTAACCCTTTAAGCATCGGAAAGCGTGTCTAATCAAATGAGTTTATGACTGCGTTTAAGGCCCTGTGGAACCATGGTTGCAGCAGGTGCAATGATATTACGCAGCACCTGAAAATAGTCCCCAGCACTTTCAGGTGCTTAAGCAGTCCAGAAATGGGCGTGTAAAAAAAAAAAAAAAAAAAAAAAAAAAATTGTTTTTGTGTATATATACATGTGTGAATACACGCGTTTATACATGTATCTTTTTTATTTATTTTAATTTTTTTTTTTTTTAGCACTTTTCTCTGTAATGTGCTACAATGTGCTGTGTGACAAGTATGCCACACGTCAGCTTTATGGCTACTGTCCCTCCTGGGCCCTTAACTGGGAGTACAGAAAGAAGTCCATCATGCAGGAGATTCTCAACTGCAGTGCGGATATCATCAGCTTACAGGTTTGTCAGCCTCTGCCATAACTCAAGATGTAAAATGGTGCTTTCAAGGTACTTCTTACTAAACTCCTTTTCATTGCAGAATTAGACAGTGTCCCCAAAATTGTTCAGTTAGGTGATGTCTCATTTACAACCAGTCATAAATCTTTTTTGCCCAATAGGAAGTGGAAACAGAGCAGTACTACAACTATTTCCTGGTGGAACTGAAGGAACAGGGTTACGAAGGATTTTTCAGTCCTAAGTCCCGAGCCAGGACCATGTCTGAATCTGACCGCAAACATGTGGACGGCTGTGCGATCTTCTATAAAACGGAGAAGTGAGTCCACCATAAGCAGACTGCAAGCCATTAGATTAGTGGTTTGAAGAACAGTTGTTCTAGCATCTTGTTTGCTTGTGTTGTCCTGATCTCACGGTTTCTGTTGAGCAGGTTCAGTCTGGTGCAGAAACACACAGTGGAGTTTAACCAGCTGGCCATGGCAAATTCAGAAGGGTCAGAGGCCATGTTGAACAGGGTGATGACAAAGGACAACATTGGAGTCGCTGTACTACTAGAGCTGCGGAAAGAGATTATGGAGCAGTCTGGTCTGTTTTCTATTTCCCCTGTATTTTTTTTTGTTCTTGGTAGATGTTAGTCCTGCTGGTTTTACTTCAGACTAAATCTGAAAATATAAAATTCCTAAAGCATATGGATGTTTAGCCGTTCACACTTAATAGTGTAATAGTGTAAAAGTATTGGCACTCTCATTTTATTGCAATGTTTGGGATTAGGGATTGTATTCAATCAGTCTGCTTCATAGTCCTCCAACCACACAAACTGAAAATTCTTATACATGTGTGGTTTCTTTATCCTTTCCCAAATAACACCTTTTGCCAATCACTGTTTAGTTTAAAACATGCTTTATGCAGTAACACTAGTGTATTGAGGTCACGTTTATGGAGTTATACAAAAGCTTTAAATAAGTATCAGCCAATCATATTTAAGGACTAGTTTACTTTCTACCTGTACGTGCTCTTTTCTCCAATTCAGCATTTAGATTCTTTAATCGTTTAATGCTCACTCAGTCCATATTTAAAAGCACTAATTTGAAAAATAAATACTTTCTAGAATTACACTTAACACTTATTAGTAAGTAAATATATATAATGTATAATGATCTTACAATTCCGTACCTTTTATTCTTAACATAGACATTTTTCTTATATGAAGAACATTAACAAAGATGAAGTATTAAACTATTTCAACAAGTTGCCATTGAAACTGAATTTAATTTACCTTGTACTAAAATTTAAAACCGAAGTAAACTAATAAACCATATATACATATTTGCCATAATGGCAAATGCAGCAAAGTTGCAAAAAAAATAAATAAAAAATTACCTGAAATGAAAATAAAAACACACACTAACACAAATGCAATAGTGTCTTGATGGTAAAGTCATTTTTACTTTTATAGTACTTTTTACAGTAGAGATCAATTCAGTTTAGCCTCATAGTATTAAACAGAAAAGTAACAGAATCAATGATGCAAGCTTTAAAATAACTAAGCAAATCCAAAATGCTATAAAGCAGCTGTAGCAAAACAATAGTGTCATTCTTCAGCTCCAGTCAGTTCAGTGTTTGTTCAGTTTAGGAACTGTGAAATGAACTCATTTTGTAATGAATGAACTTCATTGAGCAGCTCAACTGAAGTCAGTAGTGTCATTATTTAGCTTGAGTCAGTTCTGTGTTGATTCTTTTCAGTTTTTAAATTAGTCTTATTGATGCCAGCATAACACTGTCACAAAGCAATATCTAAGTAGTGCCTTTCTCTTCTATAGCCGGAAAGCCTCTGCATGGCATGGAGAAACAGCTCCTTCTTGTGGCCAATGCCCATATGCACTGGGACCCCGAGTACTCGGATGTTAAACTTGTCCAGACCATGATGTTTCTGTCTGAAGTAAAGAACATTGTGGATAAAGCCACTCGCAGTCTCAAGCTCTCCTCTGTCTCAGGAGAAACCAATGCCATCCCTCTCGTCCTGTGCGCTGACCTCAACTCTCTACCTGAGTCGGGTATGTATGCCTGAAACATAATGTTTCGGGATTGGGTTTTTATTCTTGCATTATAGTTGATGGGGATTTTTGTGCTTGTACAGGTGTGGTGGAGTACCTGAGCACAGGTGGTGTGGACAGCACCCACAAGGACTTCAAAGAGCTGAAGTATATTGACAGTTTGACCAACTTCAACTGCAATGGCAAGAATGGCACCTCCAGCACCAGGATCACGCACGGCTTCAAGCTGAAGAGTGCCTACGAGAATGGCCTGATGCCTTACACCAACTACACATTTGACTTTAAGGTTAGACATTTCTTTTTTTATTATTTAATTTTTTATGCAATGCTTGTATGCCTCTTGTGTTAGCTATAAGTTTGTTTAAAAAAAAATAAATAAATAAAAATAAAAATTGACTATTTTGTAGAGAGTGTAATTGTGCTGGGATTTTTTTTTCCCAGTTGTGATATTTGATATGCTTTTGTGGGAAAATGGGGAAAATATACTTTATCAAAAATATATATTGTATAAATATGAATCTAAAATCGCGAGTAGGTGACAGCAAATCACTGCGTTGAGTCTTTTGTTTAACTTTTTTGTTTATCAAATAGAACAAAAACAGGAACTTGTGCCTAAAATGCAAGTCAGTTAATATTAACCCGTTTATTGAATTGTTCACCAAATCTGTATCACATTTGCAATCATACCACTTTTGTTTACCAAAAAAAGAAAAAAAGTTTTCCCAGGCTAAATTTATAATCCAGTTTTAAATTTGCGTCTGATTACTGATGGCCTATGTGATATTATTTGTGTTTTAAAGAGGACCAATTGTAGGGAACACTAGTTTTTTGGGGTTCAAAGAACAATTTATGAAATTAGAATGGTATGACAATTAGAAATTAGACTATACAGAAATTCAAATCTACACTACATAGTCAAGCAATGCTGATGTTAACATTTAGCAGTTTGAGAAAGTATGTAATAATTTGTGATTTAGTTTACTACACATTTAGAATGCAAAGTAAATGCATGAAATCTAAATGTGCTCGTGCAGTAGTCTAACCTTTCTTGGTGTATATGTGGAACCTCTGGGTGAGTGGTTATTGTAATCTCTAGGCATATTCACTTTAAAAAATCTAAGGGACCATTTAGACAGAACAAGCTAGTTTTTAAGTGTAATGTTAAATCTATTCACAATCAACAACTTCTTGTTTGTACATTTGTGACTCATATTTCAAAAGTGTTTCAATACAATTACACATTCAAAATATTAAATTAATACTTATATTTAAGTGTGTTTGTAGCATGTTTTGTCTTGGTGTCAAATCATCAGTGGCACATTTCTAATGTGTGTTTTTTTTTTTTTTTTGTTTGTTTTTTTTTCAGGGCATCATTGACTACATCTTCTACTCTCAACCTTTGCTTAACGTGCTGGGCGTGCTGGGTCCCTTGGACCCCCACTGGCTCCTTGAGAACAATGTCACTGGCTGCCCCCATCCCCATATCCCTTCTGATCACTTCTCCTTGTTTGCACAACTGGAGCTGCTCCTGCCCTATTTGCCTGCTGTCAATGGCATTCATCTGCCTGGTCGCAGGTAGTTCTCCGAGCCAGCAGGGGGAGCTCTGGCCCCTGCCTTTTTTTGCTCTCACAGGGGAGAGAGAATGAGGCAAGGGCTGTTGTGTATAAATCTGAATCCCTTAAGAGGAGATGGGGTATGGCAAACTTTTATTCCCACGGATTTTAAACGAAGCAGACGCTAATGTCAGTCTTATCTCTACCACCTCCCACCCACTTTTTCTTTTTCTTTGTTTTGGTTTTCTTTTTCCACCTTCCTTTTCTGGGCACAATTAACATTCTGTACTTTTTTTTTCTTTTTCCCCAAAACAAAAGTGATCATGTAAGTTTTACCTAAAGACAGGAAAAAAAGCTTTTTTTTATATATATATATAAATAACTAAATGGCAATATCTTTGAAACTCATGCAGGGAGTCCAAATCAAGCAAGTTATCATGAAGTGCATAATTTGGATCATGCTACTATGAGGCCAGTTTAGAGCAAGCAACTGAATTTGATGATAAAAAAAGAATTTCACCAGCTTAGGTCAGATAGTCCGAACTCCAGGAGCAACCCTTTAAAAAAGGGCTTTTAACATGTAAAGAGAGCTGGCCGAACTCTTACATTTGCACTCAGTGGTGCTGAGGCCTCTCCACGGATGCTCTAGCGGTCCACCAGTGACGGGTCTGCTGTCACCACCTAGCGGGCCTTGTCTGTCCTGTAATTCCAAGTCTATTGGATGCCAGTGCAAATGCACCTTTTTTTTATTCATGCTTTTAAGAAAGCAACATTTCAAGAGCCAAAATGGCAGACTTATGGAGTTATCTAGCTTCATGTGCCATAGAGCCCTCTCCTTGAGCTGAGGTGCCCACTGATCTGCCGCGTACAGCTGAGGAAGGGTTTCAGTGAAGAGAGATCATCTGGAATGGCCAGCTTTGTGTTAGCGTATGCCAGTAGCATTTGCACCGGAGGAAGTTTGGCAGGAAATCATGTTAAGATGCAGAAAATAATGCTAGAACAGGCAAAGACAAGCACATCCCACTCATAGACAAATTAAACTCTAGTAGACGCCTCGCCCAGCCAGCTTTTTACTCCAGTCCCCCCCTCTCTCTCTACATGATTGTACACAAGCAACAGAAGTCCTGATCTACTGTTTTTTTTTTTTGTTTTTTTTTTCCCCTCGGGCTGCTTTTTTTTGTACGTACGCTTTTAGATTTGGATGAAAAATGATTGTATTGTAAATGAAAGCTAAATTTCTATCCGTTTTAGATTTTCATCCTAATGAGCATTCAAAAGACCAGCGTGTGTAAAATAATTTTTTTTCAGGTTTCTGCTGTGTAAAGTTGCACTTGTCCAGGTTTCTGTTTTTACCCAGTGCGCTTTTGTTTTTTAATTTTTTTTTTTTTCTTTTTCCTTTCTCCCCTCTCTTATTTTTGACGTATAATTCCATTGAGGCAGGTATTTGGTGTCGTGTTCCCGTTACTCACTTTGATATTCAAGAACATAACATTGTGCCTCACTGATTGGTTTCTCTAAGCGCACTGCCAGTGCTATCAGTGAACACCTGAACAGCCTCAATCTCTGTACATCTTCACCATCCTTATACAGTATCCTCATTTCAGTGTTTTTTTTTTTTTGTTTGTTTTTGTTTTTCTATTGAATATCTTATACTTCTGATCTTTTTGGGTATCTACAAAGTCGAGTAACGTGAGTGTTTCTGCTGTGCCGATCCACGCTCGTGATTTGGAGAAATGGTGTTCTCCCATAGTTGTTTTTGTTTTTAACTCCCCATTTAAATTCTATTTACTGCCACTTCCTCCCTCTCAACTCAGGCAATTCTCTTCAACCGTATATTTTGCTTGTGTGTTTCTTAGTTTGGATCTCGTTCTGTATTTCACTTCCTGCTAGATAACGGTTGTCTCCTCGTGTCGTGCCATCTTATGCATTCTGCCACAAGGCCAAGTGTAAAGCTGGATTTTCTACTGTAAAGCCTGTTCTCTGACCTAATGAAAACACATGGTGATTTTTGTCTGTTTTCTGCTCTAAACGCAAGGACAGAGTACCGTTACTGTAGCGCGGTCTGATTTTTAACTTTGTCTACAGTGGCATCATCATTTATAGCCGTGTGCTCACAAAGCCAATTTAAGTTTTTTTTTGTTTGTTTGTTTTTTTTTTTTTTTCTCCCCCCACCTTCCTTTTGAGTTTGTCTTTGTTTTAAAAATCGAATGGATTGACAAGCACTTATTGTAGATCACTGGTGCAGCTACTCATTGCTTTTTTTTTAGAAAAAAAAATCAAAACATACTTTTGCCATGAGGCAGAGGTCAATTTTAATGACTTTTATTAAGCAAGAGTAAATAGATGAACTGGGGAGGACCATCTTATAGTTCCCCTTTTGGTGTCCCTTTTTATTCCTCACATTAACTCAGTCAGTTTTGTTTTTTCTGGTTGTTTTTAAATTGAAAGCAACTTGTCTGGTTATATTGGATTGCTGATGGTGTTGTAGTAAAAAGATTTTTGTAAAGTGTGAATAAATAATGTATCACGTTTCCTTTCTTTGACATGAATTGTGTTGATGTGTGTATTATATCTAATAGTTTTTGTCATTTTCATTTTGCTTTTGTTTTGTAATACTCAAAACCAAATTTTTTGTAAAAATGTTGGCACACTGAATTATAGATTTATATTGTTGCTAACCTTCACGATACTTTTGAGAAAAAACAAATACGTAAATGAAATCGTAGAGTCTCACAGAGAAATAAAGAGCTGTCATTTTGTCACCAAACAATTTCAACTTTGACCCTGAGCTTTGTGGCATTTCACCTTGTTTGAGAGCCAGTTAGTTTAAAGCGTATAAAACGTATGGATTGTGGTAAGCATAGCAGACACTACTTTTCGATTTTTCTCTATCCAGTTTTTCCTACTTTTGAAGATGTTTTCTTGCTATTGATTTCCAGAAGAGAAAGTAAGGTTAAGGGTAGATGAGATGAAACATCATTTATATTAGCAAGTGTTCTTGTTCTTCTTTGTGTTCTGTGCATTCCTCAGTGTCACCGACCTCTGAAAAAGTCACTTCTAATAAATTGTGCATGTTTAGATAGTTGCCATTGCCATATCGTTGTTTAGAGGCATTTATGTTTCCTTTGGGTCAAAGACAATGGTTTCAGGTGGTGTCTTGTGCACGACAAGCAAAAACAGCGTAATGCTAATCATGTCAACATGCTCAACTTGGCAATAATGACTCGCAGCCATTCTCCCCTCCTTTTCAGATCCACTCGAGCAGATGTTTCTAGCTTTACCATAGAAATTCTTTTCATTTCCTGTTTCATAGTCAACTTTTCTCTGTCAGTAGGGTTAGTAGTTCAGTGGCCAGGATTGTGGTTGAATCAGCTGAGAGTCAATAAGTATTTTGGTAATGTCACTATATAATGCACTGGACCAACTCTTGTTTACCATTTATGGAATACCAGCATAACACTTGCACAATGTTAAAAAAAAAAAAGAATGTTGCATATATATAAATGAATATATGGGAAAAGAATATAGATATTTAAAAAAATCAAATAATGGCAGCTGTTTTTAATTCAATATTAAGTGTTGGGGATAAAAACCTAATGGTAAACAAGGCGTTTTGGATTTCACTGTTTCTCCAGTTCTCTTGGTTCTCTAAGTAGTGATGTGTTTATAACAGGGTCAGCTTGTTTCCTTTACACCTATGTGTTTTTTTCCTACTCATGGTTAAATAAATTCTATATCTGTTTCTGTCTTTGTGTTCTGTGTTTATTCTTAGTTTGTTTCAAGTGGAAAAGATCTTAATCAAACTGAAGTTGGGTATTTTGAATAGGTAATAACTAAAAATTAGGCTTACTAAAACAACAGGAACATAACCATGGTTTTTGACATTTGGAAAAAATTTTTTTATAAATAAACTGTTCAATATAAATATCATGTAGGCTGAAGAAGTTCTTAGTTGATTTATTCACTGTCCCACAAAAGTTATAAACCTATTTTTAATAGGCTGCTTACCATTGTTTGAATGAACCGATAGCTACGTTCTCAAACTTGTGTCACTGGTTGAGCTTCCATTGACTGTTTGACTGGATGCGCAAACGGCAATATTTTGGTAGTATGCAGTCATTATTGTTTGTGCAGTTTTAAGGGAAGTCAACCTACAAATATCTCTTGCAGTTGTCTCTGAAGGAAATAAGATGATAAAATGACATGTTTTCAGCTGTTTCTTAACCTACTTTGTTTTTTCCCCAGTCTGCTAGTTTAGTCTGCCCTGTTGTGGTTCACCCAGCAGATGGAGTGCATGTTTCACAGCACTGATCATGGATTTTTTTTTTTTCCTCCGTTATGAACTCATCTCTTTTTTTTCCATCTGTAAGCTTGGCAAGAGTTCTTTATGAAAGTAAAAAATGCTCTAGGTATAAAAGCACAACCACATGATGCTATAGAGGAATGACAAAATGACCCTATGAGATTTCAAACTTCTGTGAGATTACAGTGTGTTTTTACCAGACACAGATGAATATGTATTATATTGTCTACAAAACCCTCAAATTGACAGTCTGTATGAATGTGTAAACAGACATTTCCCCGCAGTTCCATTGTGATTTAATGCAATTACCATGGAGACAAACCCTCCTGCAAAACGATCACAGGGAGCATAAACAGTCAGTCTTCGGTAGCAATGCGGCAAATATCTGCAGCACTGAGATGAATAAGTCATGTCAGTCATAATTTGTTTAAACTTTGTCAATAAGACAGCCAAGTGCTGCAAATTATGTATCACTAAGAACCTGAGATGCATAATCATAACCATATGCACAATGTGAAAAATATCAAAGCAGTATGTTCTCTTGACCTGTCTCTGGACAGTTAAAAAAAAGTTTTTTTTTAATATAAATATCCAGTTTCCTGGATGAAAATGTTACTAGATAGATAACAACTAAATTGATTAATAGATAGACAGACAGACAGACAGATAGATAGATAGATAGATAGATAAATAGAAAACAAATCATAGATAGATATAGATAGATGGATCATTCATTGACAGACAGACAGATAGATCGAAAACAAAGATCAATTGACCGATAGATAACAACTAGATAGATAAATCATAAATTGATTACAGGATAGATAGGTGACAACTGGACTGATAGAAAACGATATATTGACAGATAATTTATTG
>JAUMHE010000032.1:5948692-5964649 GCA_032359235.1 Enteromius mattozi | reverse complement strand
ATGTTTATCAGTACATTACAGAAAATAATGAACTTTATCACAATATGCTAATTTTTTGAAAAGGACCTGTATATGAAATACTGACAGCCAACTAGAATCCACGCGATTTTAAAGACTTTGAGAATTAGCTGACAATGTAGCTGCAATGAAGACATGTTAGTGCCCATGTGGATAACTAATATCGTTATCATTTTGCTTGTCTTGATAGTTAAAGATCTTGGTGTGAACAGGCCTTGTGTCACCAGCCACGCCTCCGTGGCTCTCTCCGGAACTCAGCAGCGTTCCTACCCGGACTTCTTTTACCCACGTACCTGGGCTGATTTCACCCCCAGGTGTTCGGCATTATCTGCCCTATATAAAAAGTGACTTGGGGCTAGTTCGACGCGAAGTCTTAATTACTCTGGTCTTAATTCTGAGCGTTTATTCCTGTTGGTTTTTCTGGTTGATCTTGGACTCTTTGTTGGACTTTTGATTATCGCTGCCTGCCCTGACCTGACCTGTTCTGCCTGTTTCTGGATTATTGATTTTTGCTGCCTGCCCTGACCTTTCTGCCTGCTTCACGACCACAATCTTTTGTCTGCCTCTCATACTACTGTTGCCTGTGTACCAACCTCTGCCTGCCTGACCATTCTCATTAAAGCTTGCAAATGGATTCGAACGTCTCGAGTGATCCATCACACCTTGAAATCAGCATGAAATCAAACTTTACTTTGTTTGCACTCATTACTAGTGTCATGGTGAACAATTATTTACTTGAATTTTTAATCCATCGAAAAAACAGTATCACTTTAGGGACCAGCTCTCACTAGTTGCTTATTAGTATTCCTTTTATTAAAATATTGGCTGTTTATTAGTACTTATAAAGCACATATTCTAAATGACCATATTCTACAGGCCTAATCCTACCCAGTATAATAACTTAAAAACCTCCTTATTAACAAAATAATGAGCAGCAAATTACAAGTTTATTGAGGCATGATTCATAGTTAATGGCTTGTTAATAGCCAGAATTGGACCTATAAATAAAGTGTGACCAAAAATTCTTAATATTTGGTCAAAATCATAATAATGATCATCCCCTCTAGAATGTTAGAAGGTTTGATGGCTTGGGCAGGACTTCCTTGTCCACTTCCCTCAAACCGTTAATCCACTGTGAACTATAGATGGCTAGGAGTTGCACTAAAATCAAACACTGCCTGAATCTGAATTGGATGTGGCTTGATTCGGACATAGTCTGTCTCAACCCCTTGTCAACCAGATGGCCCATAAAAATAATGACTATTTGGCTTTGTTTTTCATGAGTGACAATTAGAACCAGGGTATCTGAATAGCTAAATGTTGACATGTGTAACTGCTATGGCTCCGTACAGCATTCAAGTTTTCTAAAGGGTCGTTCATATTAAGGACTATATCCAGTTTACATTAAGTCTTTTAGCAGATGATTTTATCGGCGACTTAAACACTTAAAAAATGAGACCAGCTGAAGCAATCAAAATGAACAAAAGATCAATGATATGCAAGTGCTTTAACAAGTCTCAGTTATAGTTTAACACAGTACATGTAGCAAGGTGTTTTTTTAAAATATATAATAGATAAAAAGAAAACAGACTTTTGTTTGCTTGACATTTGTTTTGTTTGCACTCATTTCTAGTCTCATAGTGAACAATTATTCACGGCAATTTAATACACAGAAAAAAAAAAAAATCATGATATTTTTTCAAAATCAGAAAATGAATGCTGTTTCGTCTCTATTGACATCAGTTTGATGGCTTGGGCAGAACATTCTTGTCCACTTCCCTCCAACCGTCAAAGTGCTGTGAGGTAGACATGGCTAGTATGTGCACTAAAATCAAACCCCACTCTATATTCAACATTTCCTTTCATTCCAATATACATCACAATATTGAAAAAAAAAACAGGCTTCCCAAACAACAGTATCAAAAATCCCACCCCCAACTCGTTCCATTGGTGAAATCAAATTTTGTTTGCTCAAATGAAAACAGCAAAGATTTTGAAGTGCCAAAAAAGAGGGAAAAAAGTAAAACAGCCTTGAGTTGTTGAAAAGTCAAGCCGGAAAAACTAATTAACAATTACGAGATATCAACTTGTAAAAAGCATTCATGTTTTTGTAGAACTCGTTATTTCAACTTGTGAACTGGGGGCTTTTTGAAAGCTACGGCTTGTATCCTGCTTATACCACGTGACCGCTGACTCATGCGGAACCTGAGAAAAATGCTGGCACTTTCAAACTAAGCTATATTATTGATCTAAAAAGAAGAGGAAACTATGTTTAAAAAATTGTTCAGTAAACCATTGTTAAATTTATTATGTATATATACATGTTACACCCCTACATATTACTTACTTTAAACACAGACACTCAAATGTGAATGTGTGATGCTCAAGAAGCAGTGAGGTTTTTTCTGGCATGTGATGCACATCATATAAAGCTAGCGCATCTCTTTAAAAACTTGGATTAAACCACTTGATTCAAATGGATTACTTGAACACTTTTACTTTTTTTGGATCTTCTAAATTTTGGTTACCTAAACTTTAGTAAACGATAATAGAATTATCATTCTTGGGTGAACTATCAATATAAGCCCAGTTTCTGTTTGCAACTGCAATCTGAGCAAGGTGAGCAACATTTAAACCTCACATTGTCCTCGCTGACATGTTCATGTACTTTCTACAGCAGAGGATGGAGCTCAGAGCTTATTGGTGCAGAACCTGTCATGGAGCTCAGTAGGGCAGTTGCGCGCTGTGAGGTCTGAACCCCTGCTAAGTGTGAAGTGAGTGGGAGGTTTACCATGAGCTAGTGCTTCAGTTCTCCAGCAGGGGCACAAGCTGTTGCTGCGGCTAAAGCTAGTTTGTAGCAGGAAGCCTGAAATTAGCAGGATCCTCCTACTCAATGAGGCTTAGCACAAAATATAAGGGGATTATTTGGGCTGGAGAATAGTTGTCTTTAAAAGTAAAACATGATATTTTAATATTCTTTCTCCTATCCCAGATTAATGTGCTATAAGAAAGCCATTAAAGGGAAGATTTCCCAAGAAAAGTGTAAACATCATAACTCTGTGTTCCTTTCAAAACATCGCTTTGTTTGAGTCTTGTTTGTTTGATTTGCCCAGGCTGACATAGCAACATCATCTCAACCAATGGTGTGAGTTTGGGGGCAGGACTCCCTGTCTACTTGACCAATAGAATGCGGGGAGTGTTCTAGGAAACTTGTTGGTAACAATAATTTCAGACTCAGCATTCATAGTGAAGGAAGCCTTGGGAAGTGTTTTTTTTTTACAAATTTATTCCACTGCTGGGATATGAGATGGCTTGTTTTATTTTTTTGTAATTACGACATCATTAGTCCAGCTCATCAGGGAGTACAGAAACATCTGGAAAACTGAATGGAAATGAAAAGCTCATTTTATGTAAACAAGCCTCCATTTTCTCATTAGTCAGATTGCTGCTTGTTTGGCTTCTTGATTCAAGTCACCCACACATGCATAGATGTTTGTGTAACTTTGTTAGCGATAGGTCACAATGGTTGACTAGTCATCCAACAATGACTATTGAGGTCAACTGGATCATCCAGATTTCTTCTTGTACATTTTTAGCCATGAGGTATTAATTAGTGTTTCAATTAATACTTTTGTCCTGCACTGTAAAATCATGTTAAATTAAAGGTTAAAATCATATCGGCACAAAGACAAAATACTGTTAAAAACAACACACATGGCTAAAATTAAGACAATAAACATTAATTTAATTACCTAAAGAACAAAAATGTTTCACAAAACACCCTTATGTAGATTACTAATAACAAAAAAGAAAATAACTATTTTTTTAACAATGCCTGTTTGCTTACTGTAAATTATATAATTTATAATTTTTACTACCAGAACCCATACATTTTATGGTATTTCAAAGCAAAAATTATAGATACTTTCAGTTATGTTTGAAAGTTTTTTTGTTGTTGTTGTTGTTTTTACAGGAACTCTTTTAATTAATTTTTATATTTAATTTTTCTTTCTGTTAAAGAAACCACTACTATAGCCATACTGTACAAATTCACACACTTTGACCATTGTGTTCAATTTTAAAACCTTTCCATTCCTTTTTCTAGCTGACGTTGAACACTGGAAGTAAAAGTCCCATTGACTTTCTCTATAGAGAAGTTTTATAGCATAAATCTTCCAAGACAGACCTACCATGACATCTAAGCTTAAGTGATGATATATTGTTCAGCTGTATAATGGACAAATTTCTGATAAAGAACATTGCCTTATATTCTCAAATCAGGGGTTGCCGTTACCATAGAAACCCTGCAAAAAAGCTCATACGTGAACTCCCACTCCCATTAAGAACTTCAAATGATTTAATCCAATCTCCCTAATTTCTCAAAACATTACTTTTTTCAATAAATGTTATACTCATAAGGCATGTCTGTAACTCAGAACTTTTAGTTTTTTGTATATTATTTTTAGATCGTAAAAAAAACAAACTTACAAAACTGTTACATCATAATTTTTTCCAGTGCTTCATAAACTGCATTATTCATTGTTGCATTCTATAGTACATGGCTTTCTTTACACTGGCTTAGTTTTGCATGTCCCAACTTATTGCATTTTGTGTTACCTGTGTGCATTTCTTTAACGGGACTCCAGCAGTCATCCTCTGTGCAGATAAAATCTTTTCTCTCCACCTTTGATGAAACTGAGTGTACATTACTCTGATTCAGGATCCGACCGATAGCCTTTAATCTTCTGAACACTCTCTTTTGATGTCAGGTTTGTTCAGTGTGGGTTTAGGCTGCGTCATGAGAGCGGTGCACAAGCTTAGAGCGGAGAGTCTCAAGTTGACCTCTGAGCTGTCTCAAATGAATTGAAAAATGTTCCAAATGAGAAACCGGTCGCTGTTTTTTTGGGGGGGCCATCTGTCAGACTTAAGCAGCAGGCCTTGGTGGCACTTTGCGCCGTTTGTGTGTGTGTGTCATCGTACCGTGGCGGCGGAGGATGAAAGGGGAGCACTAGTCAGGTGGGGTTGCTCCAGAAATCTCCTGGCACCTGTCGCCTGGGAATCTTTTGGAGTGCTTTGATGATGTCATTAACATTCCACCAGCAACGCTCTCCAAAACATAAAGTGGCGGAGAAAGAAAGAAATAAACAGTTTGCAAATTCCAGAGCGCACAGCTCAGTGTGCTAAAGTAACAGAGCGGTTTAGAGGTACAAATGAAATCACTCTAGAGCTTTGGGCATGGGATTGACTGGGAGTTGCCTTCCAGATGACAGCTCTCATTTCTGGAATGGCCTCTGCGCATTCATTGTGAACCTCGACTTAAGAGTCTTGTGATGTGGCAGCTGTGAAAGAGAGAAGGAGAGTGGTCTGGCCTGCTTCAGAGAAGTCTCCTGATACCTTAAACACACGCCTCTCCTTCCTGTGGAGGGAATAACAGAGACTGGACTGACACACATGTGTTCAGGGAGGATTGGAAAGGGAATCATAAGCCAGATAAGGAGTTCCTCCCTAAGGCTGTACTTACGTGAACTCACTGTGAGAAGCTCATATCTGAATTCTTCAAATTATTGGATGACATCGAGATTTGGGTTTGTTGGTTCATGGAAACAAAGAGGTGTTTCCCTTATTGCTCTGTTTCTTGCTCTCCCTCTGGCCCAGTTGTGCTGAATGTGTGCTACAGTGCTGTTTTAAAGTGATATTTCATGTCAGATTTTCCAGCCGAGTTAACCGGCTTAGCACTGCAAAAATAATTTTCTTCATCAGTATTTTTGCTTTGTTTTAAAGTTAATTTTACTTGAAAAGCAAAATTGCTTGAGATAATAACACTTCTTTTTGTGTATATACACGACCCTTCAAAAGTTTAGAGTTTTTTAATATGTTTGAAAAAAGTCTAATGTTCACAAAGGCTGCAATTATTTGATCCAAAAACTGCAAAAAGGAAGAAAAAAAAAAAAGTAAAAACAGTAATATTCTGAAATATTTCTAATCATTATTACTGTTAAACACAGTAACTAGATACACAGATACATAAGCAAAAAGTTCAAAAGAACTGAATTTATTCAGAACAAAAAAAAATATTTCGTAACATTGTAAATGTCTTTCCTGTCACTTTTAATCAGTTTAATGCATCCAATTTATTAATCCTTTTAAAAAAAACTTACTGACAGTATTGTGTATCTGAATTAAGTTTATTTTTATTATTTCATTTACTAATAATATTTGTTTTTTCTTGGTTTAAAGGAAAATGTCACCCTTTTTTGTGCGCAAACTGTATGGACAGTTGTAGATATGTAAAGTAAAATAAAATAAAATGTAATATAAGAAATATAAATAAAATCAAATAATCTATAAAAATTTATGCATTTCAACTAAACATACAGGTGCATCTCAGTAAATTAGAATGTCGTGGAAAGGTTCATTTATTTCAGTAATTCAACTCAAATTGTGAAACTCATGTATTAAATAAATTCAGTGCACACAGACTGAAGTCTTTGGTTCTTTTAATTGTAATTATTTAGGCTCAAATTTAACAAAAACACAAATCTCAACAAATTAGAATATGATGGCATGTCAATCAGCTAATCGACTCAAAACACCTGCAAAGGTTTCCTGAGCCTTCAAAATGGTCTCTCAGTTTGGTTCACTAAGCTACACAATCATGGGGAAGACTTTTGATCTGACAGGCATCCAGAAGACAATAACTGACACCCTTCACAAGGAGGGTAAGCCACAAACATTCATTACCAAAGAAGCTGGCTGTTCACAGAGTGCTGTATCCAAGCATGTTAACAGAAAGTTGAGTGGAAGGAAAAAGTGTGGAAGAATAAGATGCACAACCAACCGAGAGAACCACAGTCTTATGAGGATTGTCAAGCAAAATCAATTCAAGAATTTTGGTAAACTTCACAAGTAGGGCTGGGAGATATATTCCGAGATATATTCATGCACATCTCGTCAGTAAAGCCGGTTCTTTGATTAGCGGTAAATCTTCATCAGCTGTTTTTAAAAGAAACGGCAGTTAATGCACAGAGTAGATCACTGAAAAGCTACGCAATATTCTGTGCAGTATCGCAGGCGATTCATTTGCGATACTGAACGGAATATTGCATAGCTTGTCAGTGATCTACAGCTCTGTGCATTAACTGCCGCTTCTTTTGAAAACAGCTGATGAAGATTATATTCACAAGGAATCGACTGAGGCTAGGTGTTTTTTGAAAACCAACACCACTGCAACCATTTACCAAGAAATTTTGGAGCACTTCATGCTTCCTTCTGCTGACAAACTTTTTAAGGATGCTGATTGCATTTTTCAGCAGGATTTGGCACCTGCCCACACTGCCAAAAGCACCAAAAGTTGGTTAAATGACCATGATGTTGGTGTGCTTGACTAGCCAGCAAACTCACCAGACCTGAACCCCATAGAGAATCTCTGGGGTATTGTCAAGAGGAAAATAAGAAACAAGAGACCAAAAAATGCAGATGAATTGAAGGCAACTGTCAAAAAACACTGGGCTTCCATACCACCTCAGCAGTGCCACAAACTGATCACCTCTATGCCATGATGAATTGAGGCAGTAATTAAAGCAAAAGGAGCCCCTACCAAGTACTGAGTACATGTACAGTAAATGAACAAACTTTCCAGAAGGCCAACAATTCACTAAAAATATTTTTTTTTATTGGTCTCAGGAAGTATTCTAATTTGTTGAGGTTTTTATTAAATGTGAGCCTAAATCATCACAATTTTAAAGAACCTAATATTTAAACTACTTCAGTCTGTGTGCATTGAATTTATTTAATACACGAGTTTCACAATTTGAGTTGAGTTACTGAAATAAATGATTTTTTCCACGACATTCTAAGTAATTTTAGATGCACCTGTAATATATATTCAGAGAAAACCAATGTTAATTGTGCACATGGTGCTCAATAAAAATGGCATGTCATTACTTTTATGTCTGTGGTATCACTGTAGATAACCCAGTCACACTTTATTTTAAGAATCAATTCTCACTATTAACAAACCATTAACTGAGAATTTTGCCTCAATAAACTCTTAAATTGCTTATAGTTAGTAAAGTATTTAAGTTTAGTTATTAGGAATGTAGAATATGGTCATGCAGAATAAGTGCTTTATAAATCTTAATAAACAGCCAATATCTTAATAATAGGCATGCTAATAAGCAACTAGTTACAGTGAGAATTGGTCCCTGTACTAAAATGTTACCAATAACCCTGTCCCTACTGAAACCTCTCTAGACTGAAGTACCGCTCCTCATGTATCGTGACTGAGCAGAGTCTGGGAATTTAGAAAAATAACAAATCCCTCACGTCCTATAAGGGAAATCACACAAAGTAAACTGTCTGCTGAAACATCACCAAAGTCTTGAAACTACAAGGTACAGTATGTGTTTATAGTTTTGTGCTCATATCGTTTTGCTGCAACATATCACGTGTGTGAAAAAGCATGCAAAACTAATGGTCCGTCACCCCATTTTTTTCATTATGGACAGAAAACCTGAAATTGCTTGTTGCTGAAAGCTTATTGCGTTGTGGTGTTATGCAAATTATGGAAAACACTCCAGGAGTGTTTTTGAACTTAAAGCCAAAAAACACAAAAAAGTTAGTTATACTATGAAGCCAGTGGGAAGCCAGTGAAAGCACTGAAGCCCAATTTCCTTCTTAATACCCTGAAATATGACAACGACTTTAGGCGTATTTAATTTTGGTTTTTGCTTGGCTTTTGATTTGATGGATCTGACTGAAGGAAATGTGAAGGATTAACCTTGTTTTAACTGCGTAAATGCAAGTGTGAGGTGTGAGTATCAGTTTTTCCTTGTGTTTAAGAAAGAGAAAGGGAAAAGACAATGAATTCTTGGCAGCTGATGATGTGGCGAAGAGCCTGTAACATGAGATCATGCCGTCAGTTTAACCATAGGCCCATTGATAGAAAAGGTTTCCAGTGAGAGCTGACACTGAAAAGTTTTGAAAATTACAGTACTATGTGAAAAGGGAAGCTTTTCATTTTTAAACAAGTTATTAGCTATTTGGCCAGATGTCCTAATTCACTTATAGGTAGCAATGCTGGAAAGTACTGATTTTTGAGATTCAACCACTTTGGTTTGTCCAGATCTCTGACAGGAAAAAATGTGTGCATGTGTGTGAGGTCTGGCTTGATTCATATACAGCATGTGTGTCCACACGTGTGTAAATACTTTCCAGTACTTAGCATCCACCGTCGTTGCTTCATCTCATCAACATTCCTACTAAACTCTTTGCCATAATTGGGGAATTCTGGCTCTTTTTTTCATCATCTGTCATTCTTTAATAGCTCCAAAACCAAAAATCTGTGAAGTCGTCCAGAGCTTTTCCTCCTCTCTGAGAGCTGCTCATATTCCCTGTCAGTTGTTTAGAGAGGAGAAGAGACGTCTGTATGAAATGCAGGCCAGCCATTGGACAGGCTGTGGAAAAGCAGTAGGTTTGGCTTGGGGAACATGGTTGTCTTTGCCCGGCTCAGGAGATAAATGATCAGAAGGAACATGTAAGGCTGTGTCTCTCTCTGTGGAATTGCTATTCCACTTCACTGTGTGTCTGATCACGCAGACTCAGGTTTCTGCTTTTAATTCACAATTCAATAATCCTTGAGTAATCTGACCTGAATCACTGGACTGGCGCAATTTGCCACATGGGTAACAGACTAAAATTCACATTCACAACAGAAGTAAGGTGACAGCATTTATTTAATTTCAAATAATGGAAGAGTTCACTTTAGAAAAAAATTCTGTCTTTCAAACCTGTATGACGTTCTTTCTTCTAAAAGGAAAGAAAAGTTAAATACGACTGTGGACATCATTATCCTTTATCAGATAATATTAATGATTTTTAAGTTTATGACAGATTTTAATTAGTTGTTGTTGTATATACAGGGGTTGGACAAAATAATGTGAAAACCTATAATTATAGGGGTTAATCAAATTTTTTGTAGGCTTACATTGAATAAACAAACATTGCGATTATCTTTTATAATTTTGTTGTCTATACTTACTAAGTTTCCGTAGTATAAGTTGTGTAAGATTTGTCTAAACTGCAGTGACGGGTAGGTTTAGGGGTGGGGCTAGGTGTAGGTCATTCGTACAAATTCATATGAAATGACAACTTGTAAAATATGTACGGTTTAGCAAAAATCTTATGAATTTACTTGTACGAATTTGTACGAATTAGCCACCTCATAAAATATGCACAAATTGCTGTGAGACTGGATTGGAAGTACCCACTTTTTGGCACATTCGCACCACAGGAACTAGGAACGATTTTAGTTCCAGGAACTCCGTTTGGAGGAACTTAATTAGCTCCTACTTTAGAGTAGGGTCTAAAATAGGCTATGTTCACACAGCAGCAGAATACGGTTGTCAATCCTATAGTTGAGTCCTTAATACGGTTATGTTCACACACAGTTTGGTTATTTATGGGTGTGACAACCGCATTGTATTACACCTGTAAATTTTCAAGAAATTTCTTTTTTTACATTGTTGTTCTTTGTTTCCCTTGTTGAATGCCATGCACAAATGATGTTGCTGTCGACCGGCTTACGTCACTTCTTAGTACCCACCATCTGTGCAAATGCAACCCTTCAAATGGCTATGGGAAATAGTTTGCGCAAAATCGTCCCAGTACTTTAGTACTGTACTTTTAGTTCTGGACTAAAGCAGTGCAAAAGGCCCTGTAACCTTAACAGCCCAATTGTTTAGTGCTTTAAGACAAATAGCATGGCAAGACTTCATCAGCAAAGAAGAATGTAGGTTTAAAAAAAATGCAAGTAAATGATAGGGACAATCAAACATTAAGGACTGTGTCCAGACAACATAGATCTCCTACTGCAAGGTGAACAGTTGGAGGACCAAGATGAACCAACATCTGGCCATTCAATCATCTGAATGTGACCCCTTTAAGATATTAAAACTTAAAAAGTCTGCCATATTCATTATAGATAGAGGAGAGAGATCACAGACAAGAACAATCGGCTGTGTTGTCCCAACAAAAACAGACTCGAGGAAGCTCATCATCTCACTGTCTTCAGTTGCATAAACACACTCAAAGACCTCATATGTACTTTGGCTTTGCTTAAAACGAAATGAATAAAAACACTGCAAATGTTCTGTGTGAATGAAAACACGAGTCACTGATTTGTATGGCAGATCTCCTTACAGTTCTTAGTGAAGCAAATCTTGTTTAAAAACAAGGTTAATATCCCATTTTCTTATAACCAAGTCCTGTTTGGAAACCATCCAAATCCGATCATGATTGAAACCTAAACCTTAGCTACTCTTCTTTCTCCCAAGGCTAGTATTGAATAACAGTCATCAGGAACTATGGAACAACTGCTCTCATCTGGGATCCAGAAGAGCAAAAGCTTACACCGCTGGTCTTCTATGTGCTATATTCCATGACTGACAGTCTACTTCATAATATGCTACTCTTTCAAAGAGTTCTAATACACCATGAGAGAGCTATCGGTTAGCATTTCCATTCATCTCAATAGCATTTGCTCGGCTAGAGGTATTTGGATGCAGCTATCAGACAAGGACAAACACAGTTCTTTTGTGATTTGTGTTTTGCTTCAGTGCATCCATTTTCAGAATATTCGGCCACATTTAAATGGATGTCAGTTGGAAGAACTTTTTATCTGTGTATTTTTGAATTTACACCATGTAACATGAAAGGCTAATGTTGTGTTCAAGTCTACCTTGGAATTTCATATTTATAAGTTGGGAAGTCACCACAGTGGCGTTCTGAAAATATGACTTGGAAACACCCTAACTGCTACTGAAGCTAAAGTGGCACGTTTTTTGCTGAGGCAGTGTTTTTTTAAAGGAGTAGTTCTACTATCAGGGATAGTTAATTATGGCTGTCCCCTATAATGACCCATTCCATTAACATCTTGTTCATTTGTCCACACTCTGACAATATCCCAGTGACATTGGACAGGACAGGACAGTATGTTAAGTGTAGCAATCTGTCCGTTGTCATAAGTGTCATTACACCCAACCACCCACATGCTTTTCTTTCATTCGATGTAACTCTTTTTTACACTATATAAACAGCTTCCTAATAGCCTCCTGTGTTATGTCAGAGTCTGGCCTCTCATGGGCCTCATGCTGGAGAAGCACTGCACTGCACTTCCTCCCTGTCTCTTGGGCTCAGCTCTGACTGCAATCGTTCGTCTTTCTTTCTCTCTGTTTTTTTTCTCTGTGTGTGAGTTCTCTCTCTTACACGCAAACACTTTGTCTCGACTTCATCGCTGTTAGAAAGAATGTTAGCTGAATGTTAGTGACTATTCCAAGAGTAAGGCAATTAATTTTTTAGTAGAATGTAACTATTCCAAAAGAAAGGTGATTATTATTATTTTTTTGCTTTTTAAGATCTTTTCTTTTTATCACTGAATGCTTAAGCAATGTTGTCGGAAACCATTATAAATCAATGCATTGTAAAAAGATAAATCCAAGATGGCCGGCGAGGTAAGAGAATCGACAATATTCATTCTATGTCAAACTAAAGTGTCATAAAAGGTATTTTACCACATAGAATGTGGTACAGTATATTTTTGCTTTAAGATTATTGCACTGTTAGCTTAGCGAAATGCTAATGCCAAATTAAATTGAAATCAATTGTGATTGGAATCTTTCATACCAAGTTCTATCTATGTGGTACAGAGTTGTTGAGAATGGGATGTTTCATGAAAATTAAAATGCTGTCTTAAAGGAAAGCGGCCTGTGTCTGTAGGTTCCCTTGTAAAAAAAAAAAGGAGTGTGCTTAATTGTATTGAATGTGCACGTGTAGTGTACTTCAATCATTGAAAGTATATTTAAAAAAAAAAAGTACTTTCAGATAGTATTAATGAGATAAAAAACTTTAATGATTATGTTTCTTGACACAATCAAGTTCTCTTTTAAAAAGTGCACGTTGCAATATTGCAGAATAAAAAGTTTTACTTTACAGTAAATCTAAAAAGTGTACTTGAGAACAATATAATAGGTTAATGAAATAAAAGGCCACTCAAGTGTACTTAAAAGAGCCACTCACATATAGTTAATGATAGTTAATTAAAAAAATACAGAAATTGATCGTTCAGTCTCTGAGCCATTGTATTAAAATAAATTTTAGTAATTAATTTATGATACTCAGATATTTAGAAAATAAATCATTAATATTTTATTTATATTAAATTTATATGAAAATTTAAAAGTCAAGTAACTGCAGTTAAAAGAGACAGTTTAGTTACTGTTTTTTAAAACAATCTTAACAAGTACAAGTATTTAAAAAATTGCAGTTTGTAATGTCAATTAAATTTTTACTCTGAAGTACATTTTAAATAATTTTTTTCATGCTTTAAAAAAGTACACTTAATACTTAACACAAAGTTAAGTTTAAATGTAAAGTACTTGATTAAAATTTTAACTGTAGTGTGTTATTCAATGTTACGTTTTATTACAAGGTTGTTTTTTTTTTGTACCAATGTGTAATTACAAATATGTTTATGTGTAATTTAGCTGACCATACATGCAACATAGTATATTTGACAGTACACTATAACCATATTTCAAAGATATCAAAAATAATAATGAATTTACACATTTAATATAATATATGAATTTGAATATATGAATTTGCATTTAATATAAAGGTTAAAAACAACAACAACAAAGATCAATTTGATTGCCAATTGGAATTAGCATGCAATTAAATATCCAGAATTTCCATAATATGTACCCGCATGCTAAAATATGCTTCGGAGTTCAGAGTAGAGCTTTTGTTTTCTATGATGTTAAAGCAGTGTCTCCCCCTAAACACATACACACACTGTGATACTTCAGTTCAAATGGGAACTTCTAAATTGACACTGATTGTATTTTCTCCTAGGTGTGGATTGGGTGTAAATGAAAAATATTTCTCACTCTTTGAAGTGGAGACAGTAATTTGCTAGGCGACGGGACATTGAAAAAATACCTTGCATCTTGGCTATCAATTCCTGTTAAATTTGACAACAAGAAAAGTTCTGTTTGAACCAAACTGGCCACCTGGAGCCAAGAAAACTTGAAGCGATAGTGGCAACTGAATAGATACAGTGCTCATTGTTTTGTAGCTGTCGGAATCAAACAAATATCAACTTTATGAGCAATCACACACATATAGAGTGACCACAGAGGGTTGTGGATTTCTTATTAGACAGGGAGGTTGGCCGGTTTCCACACGTTCAAGCACATACAAACACAGATAATGCATTTGAATCTGCTCATGAACTCTCCCTTGCATATTTTGGCAGATAATGACACTTCAGATCAGCTGAAGTCTGCCTAACCACAATCTAGCTGATATGGAGGTCTTGGACGAAGTTGGATGGTGCAGCTGGCCCGGCTTGTTCTGTTGGAGGTTTTTTGCTGTGTTTCTGTGCTTCGACTGTAACAGCTTCGACTTTGCTTCTGACAAAACAGAACATTTTAATATAGATTGTTCATACAAGGCTATTAGAGCCTAACTGTGTGTGCTTGAAAAGACCAAAAGATAGGCATTAGCCATAGTTTTTCCTTGAGGAAAGAGGGGCTTTGATTTTGATGATGGGTTCCATTTCAGATTATGGGATCTGGAGATGTCCCAAAGGACTCCAAATGGAAAGAATTAGTCGGTTGAAATGCAGACGTGTTCGATTGTCCAGTAAAACCCCAGATGACTAGTTTTTCCAAGTAGTCACTCAGCCTCAGTTCCTTTCAAAAATCATGAAAATGTATTTTAAATGTAGTAAAATATCATTGGAAACAATGTTTCGTTCCCAGTCTCTAATCAGGAATCTGAGTTATTCTGTACTTCACAAGAGCTCTTTACCTTAACATACTTTAACTGGAAGAACCTAATCTGATCAATGTGAATGACTGTATTTTTAGGTTTCCAGGCAGTCATTCAGCAGCTCATCAAAATATTTATTTAAAAATGACACAGAAATTACAAACTATTTTTATGTTTGATGTTATTTAAAGGAAACGCCACCATTTTTCCATATTCCACTATGTTCTTTCCTCAACTTAGATAAGTAGATAAATATCTCTCAGTGCGTGCGTGCGTAATCACTTTAGCACGCGGCACCATTATGTTAGCGTTTAGCTTAGCTCCATTCATTCCTTAGGTTCCAAACATGAATGAATTTAGAAGCCACCAAACACTTCCATGTTTTCCCTATTTAAAGACGGTTACATGACTAAGTTCCACAAGTAAGTATGGTGACACAAGATAAAACGTGGCAATTTTTTAAGCGGATAAAAAAAAGATAACTATGATGTATGGCAGAAGAGCACTTCACAGCACTTCGACCTCGGAGCAGTAATATCATCACACCTGAAAACTCCCCCTCTCACTTTAGTCAATACAACCAAGGAATGATTATATTACTGCATCGAGGTCGAAGTGCTGTGAAGTGCTTTTCCGCCATACATTATACTTATCTTTTTTATCTGCTAAAAAAATTGCAGTTTTTACGTTTTATCTTGTGTCACCATACTTACTCGTGTAACTATGTAACCATCTTTAAAATAGGGAAAACTTGGAAGTGTTTAGTGGTTTCTAAATTCATCCTTGTTTGGATCCTAAGGAATAAATGGAGCTAAGCTAAATGCTAACATAGTGGCACCGCACGCTAAAGAGAATAAGTGCATGAACTAAGATGGGAGAGGTACGTATCCACTCGTCTAAACTGAGGGAGGTGTAACGATGTGCGCTGCGTGTCGTCGTGTGAGAGAGCCGAGCCTCTCAGCGCGGCAAGGAGCGGAGGACACGGTAACTCAGATGCAAAAATATTTAATAAAACAAAAGAACAACAACAAAACAAAAACACTGACGAGGCAGTGACAAACTAATACACACAAGGATCCGCAGAACGTAACGAAACTTTAACCGGAC
>JAUMHE010000032.1:5923058-5939694 GCA_032359235.1 Enteromius mattozi | reverse complement strand
TCTACCAATGTAAATGGTCATGAAAATAAAGAAAACACATTAAATGAGAAGGTGTGTCCAAACTTTTGGCCTGTACTATATATATTAGTGCTGTCAAATGATTAAACGTGATTAATCGAATCCAAAATAAATGTTTGATTTTTATTTACATAATATATATGTGTGTGTGTGTTGTGTATATTTATTATGTACATATAAATACACACACATACAGCATATAGTTTGAAAGTATTTACATGTATTTATTTGTATATATTTATTTTCATATAATTTATATCATATATAAATATTTTTAATATATAAGCATTACATATTTTTCTTAAATATATATACATGCATCTCTGTGTATTTATATTTACATAATAAATTTACATAGTACATATACACATATATTATGTAAACAAAAACTTTATTTTTGCGATTAATCGTTTGACAGCACTAATATATATGCCCACACAAACACACACACTTTCAATATTCTGAAATATTATAACAAAATATTATAACACTAATGTTAGAAATGCTAAAATGATTTTTGTAGGATCATGTTACACTGGAGACTGGAAAAGTGACTACTCAAAATTCAAATTCGACATCACAGAAATATATTAAAACATTTTAGAACATACAGTATATAAATAGGAAAAGCTATGGTAAATTGTAATAATTAAAAAGAAAAAGAGTTTTGTTTTTTTTTAATCAATTAAGTTCAGCCTTGGTGAGCATAAGAGATTTCTTTTTCAAAAACACTGAAACATCTGAAGGATAGAGTACACATACTGTGTGTGTGTATGTAGATAGAGCAATTAAAGGCTGCATGGTTTTAAGCACGTAGACATAAAATGTCTACACAGTGAGTTGTGTATCAGTGTGTTTGGGTTATGTATGTGTGGATTGGAGTGTGTGTGCTTTCCTCTGGGCAGCGAGTCAGGAGAGGCTCAGTGAGGAAGTAAGGGCAAATATGAGTTCCCTGAGCACACAGAGAGGGCCCCTATTCCCCTTAGCTCAACCCTCACTGTGGGGCTCTGTTCCTCTCAGCTCCCTGATGCCCCCTTCACATCTGTGGGCCTCCGCTCCAGGCCTGATCCTGCGCTGCGCTCCTGAGGGGGGCTGACGAAGAAACGCGAGACCCTACCTTTGCCCGTTCACCAGAACGATGATGTTTCCATTTAGATCTGTATCATAGCTATTCCTGTGCCTCACCAATGAACATTTGTCTCATTCCCTGTTTTTTTCCTCTATCTTCCCTCAGGAAGGGGCATTTGCTTTGGTTTTCAAAAGCACTCATTTCCCAGGAGAGGCCATTGCCACCAGGTCAGTAAGAGCTATGGTTTCTCTGAACTGTAACACACTCAAGTTTCCTTGTTCCCTTCTTGCTCTTTCCGTCTTCTGAAATGAACCTTTTCCCATTTTTTCTCTACGTGCCAGTGAACAGGAGCCAGAAGGTTACAATCCACTGTCGCCAGATAAGATTTATGATGTTTAGTTACAATCTGCTCCGCGTTTAAGGACAAGGAACTAAGATTCTTAAAAAGTTGTGCCTGTCCAGCAATCAGGGATTTAACAAAGGTGTTTATGAAGGGTTACTTCAACATGCTTGGTTGGTACGCTGACCCTGTATATATAATTTTGAGTCGATTGAAGCCAAGACCCGAAGTTAATTATTCCCATCTGCCTGTCGCTGATTGTGAACGAATGTGTTGTTGGTTTTGGTCAATTCTGTCCTGCTGTGAAGGAAGCATTTTAAGACAGGCCATGTTGCAAGACCCATCAGTGTGGGTTGCTGCATAGAGACTAAAAAAGCTTTTGCACCATCGAAGAAACTTTTTGGAAAGGTTATTCATGGAACTTTTGAGGGGGTATGTTGCCGTAAATGTGCTCTCAGTGTTTGCTAAGAGCTTTACAAAGTCTTTGATGCTAAGAACCCCCAAATATAATCTGGGATTGAGTGTAATATTATAATGTCAATGTTTTGCCAGTTATATTGTAATTTTTCTAAAGCAAATTGCTAAAATATTATTCAAATGATATGTTTCCGTGTTGTTCCAAACCAAATGACTTTTATAGAATACAGAAAAATATATCTTAGAAGAATCTTCTTGTGAAAGTTAATGGCTGTAAAACAACACTGGCCCCATTTACTATTATTGAATGCAATAAAACACACATAAGTAATGAGGGTGAGTAAATGATGACATAGTTTTAACTTTTAGTTAAACTAACCCTTTAATTAAGACATTAACTTAATTTGGTAGCCCTA
The DNA here is from genome assembly GCA_032359235.1 of Enteromius mattozi. Lineage (NCBI taxonomy): Eukaryota > Metazoa > Chordata > Actinopteri > Cypriniformes > Cyprinidae > Enteromius > Enteromius mattozi. Next base: position 5,937,434 of record JAUMHE010000032.1, on the reverse strand, counting down.
AAAAATGTACAATTTTAAAAAATTTCATGGACCCACTAGAGTCATACAGGTAACTTTTTACAAGCACCACTCACATTCAGTGAATTATTGATATTATTGTTATCTAAATATATAATCATGATGAATGACAGAAACATTGACAACCAATCAGAATCAATCCTGCTATCACATGCTTGAGAATTTAAAGCGGCAGACACGCTTGAGCTTATAATAAACAATATTGTTCGCTGGTGTGGGTGAAAATATAGTTATCGTTGTCTTTATAGTTATTGTGCTTGGTGTGAACGGGCCTTTAGACTAAGCCAGGTTTAGGGCATATTAATTAGGACATGCCTAATTAGCACATGCATAATTTTTTATAAATGTGCCTTAAAAATAAATACTGGTGTCCATTCTGATATTTATTCTGGGACTAGGCATGAAAATAAAATTCTTCTTTGGTTTTTAATTGAAAGTGAATATACTAATATGTTTACAAATGAAATATAAATATGAATATAAAAATGATAAAATAACATAACAAAATTAAAAAACTAAAATTAAAATGAAAACTAATATATAAAAATAAAAGGGAATTCCAATTTTTAATAAATACAACAATGGTATATAATTTTATACTAAAACTACACCATAAACTGTAAAAGTGTAGTCGTTCTTAAAACTGAAAAATATATTCAGTCTTCAATCCTAAATTCCTAAATGCTCTTTGAAGAATCCATCCAAAAGAATGTAATAACAGTATCACATCCCTTCCATTTTCCCTTACTTCTTGTATCACCTTCATTTGATTATCATTTGACTACACATAGCCCCAAAGCAAAATCGTCTTGAAAGTGTGCTGTTGGGTTCAGTCTATCAGCATTTTGTTATTCTTGGTTTATAAAAAATGTTTTAGATTGTCCAGATTTAGAATCCAAGATAAACTTCACGGGATGATGAGCGTCTAACTTGCTAGGCACACTGAAATGCAACTGCCCAACCAGTTCAAACAAAGCAAGCACTGAGAAAGCGCTCTAGTGTGAACACATTTGGCACGTCAGCATAAGGGACTGTGGGGCTGCGCCAAACAAGATTGGTAGTGCATGCAAAGGACAGGACTGAAATGTTTCCTTAAACAGAGGGGACGGGGCGGACCTTAACAAGGATATGAAATGGAGAGAGCGTGAAACCTCTCCTTAACACAGGTGTCTTGTTTACAGCAGCAGTAGGTTAACACTGTTCACTCAGCCAATGAAAGAGCAAAGCCACTGCACATTGAAACTAGGGCAAAGTCCAACAGGTGTGCTGTTGTTCCATAAACACAAAAGGCATTTTTTTTTTTTTTTTTTTTTTATGTGTCATTATTTTGCATAAAAGGAGATTAAATGTCTTGAAAGACCTTAAAGCATGCACTGCATAAGTAGTTAATAGTAAATGCATCCTTTCTTTTTTTTTCTAAACAGGAGGGGCAGCCCACTGCTCATCGGTGTTCGCAGTCAGTATGAGCTTTCCACAGAGCAGATCCCTGTCCAGTACAACTGCAGTAAGTCCGGCTTACTCATCTTCACAAACATGTTCTGCCCATTAGAAGTGAGTTTGTGATCTCACACTATACGACCAGGAAGTATGTGAACACCTGAACAACACACCCACACTGCATGTGTCTGTTGAACATTTCATTCAAATGCATTTGCATCAATTTAGGTTTCGGGGTCTGTATGTTTTTTTTTTTTTTTTTTAAAAGATTAACATTTTTATTCAGCAGGGATGCACTAAATAGTTTAAAAGACTCAGAAAGACTTTTGTAATGTTTCAGAAGAATTCAGTTCTGAATAAATTATTTTCTTTTATACTTTTTATTCATTCCGGAGAAAGAAAAAAAAAAAAAAAAAATTCCATTATTCCATTCTTCTGAGTCACATGGCTGCTGTAAAACTCTGTTTTGCCATCATGGCAATAAATGGTTTTTTGAAAGAAAAGACTTTTTTGAATGGAATTGTAACGCTTCAGCCAATGATACAACAAGCTGGATGCTTTCAAGAAGTTAAGAGTTTATTAAACAGAACTAATAAATGCAGCAAGTATGCAGAAAGGTAAATCAGAATCAAAGCAGTCCTTCTTGTATTGAGTTAAGACATCAGGCGATCTCCTGATCGCTAATAACTAGGCAGATGGGCTAACTCAGGTAAGTAAACAGGTGAGTATCTTACAGGTACGGGCTTTAGACGATCTAGTGCTCGGTGCAGGTGAGTGAGGAGGTCGAGAGCTCATCCAACAGAGACAGAGAGCGATCCGTTCATTCAACGATCCGCAGACATAGGTGAGGATACGGGTAGTTACCTCGAGCTCAGAGGCTTTTGAAGCGCTCAGGTAAGTGGAGTCAGGTGGAACTCATTAACAGGTAGGCGATTGAGATCGCGTGTAGGTGGCTGTACTGGGATCAGTAGAACATGACGGCGTGACAGGAATATTATATTAAAATTATTTTAATTGTATTTTATTATTTTAAATATTTCAGAGACTTAATGCAAAATGGTCTAGATTTTCACATTTAGACACATGAGCAATTCAGCGCAATTCCTTCCAAATGTGTTCACTGGGGAAAAAAAGACCCCCTATAAACTATTGCCACAAAGTTGGAAACCCACAGTTTTCTAGGATGGAAGTGTATGCTGCAACATTTAGATTTGTCTCAACCGGAATTGAGGAAACTAACCATAATGTTCACAGTGTCACATACTTTTGACCACATCGTTTTGCCACAAAAGCCAAGAATGTGCTCAGGGCGATGTTAGGCTTAGAAAAAAGACAAAAGGCAGCATTGCTGTCATGGTGACCTCTGGCACATTTTGGGCTGAGGTTCTGGAAAGGCGTGAGGCATCCAGCCCAAAACTGAAATGCATTGTTTTATGATGAGAGTTGTCATTGTCTGTTTGTAATAGTGCTACAATACTTTATTTATATAAATGTAGCGTAAAATAATAAAGGATGAATATATAGGGTAAATATGAAATACACTTGTAAAGTGTTTTAAACATAAACAAGGTTTTTTATTAAGTAAACTTATCTAAGATTTGATTTCAGTTTAATATTTTAACTGTTTGCTAACAGAGAGGTCAGTTAATTGTATAATATTAAATCACCTGATTGTTCTCTGTTAATGTTTCACAGATTTTAGATGTTAAAGAAGTGTGATTTTCTTTTCTTTTTCCTATAGGTAATTCCAGGACCGATGAACAGGAGAAAAACCTACTGAACCGAAGGGGCAGCACCAATGCCTTGCACTCAGTCCATGACAGACTGGCAGTGGAGTTTTACTTTGCCTCTGATGCTAGGTAAAACACATATTATTAGAATCTTAAGCGTCCGACAGTTTAAAATTAACATTAACATTTTTGTTAAACCAAATCCAAAAGATTGCAGATGTCAGGGTTAAACAGAGATAAAAATTGTATATAATGTCAGCTCAGCAGTATACCCTGCTGGCCACATAGCCTCATTACATACGTGATTGCTATAGTAAAAAATAAATATCTATTTATTTTTATTTTTTTCTCTCTCAGTGCCGTCATTGAGCACACCAACAAGGTGATTTATTTGGAAGATGATGATGTTGCCGTGGTGGTGGAGGGGAAGTTGTATGTGCAACGTATTAAGCGTAAAGCAGGCGAAGACCCCGTCCGTGTCATGCAGACCCTACAGATGGAGCTCCAGCAGATCATGAAAGGTCCCATATGCAGTAACAACATTCTAAGTGATAGATCACCCGAAAGTTAACATTTCTTGTACTTATCCTCATGTTGTTCCATATCTGAATTGAAGATATTTTAAATCATGTCTAGTTGCTGGTAGCCATTGACTTCCATAGTATTTTTTGTATGTGCTATGGAGATTAATGGCTACCGGTAACGGTCTGGTTACAAATATTCTTCAGAATATCTTTTGGAACAGCTTGGGGGTGAGTAAATGATGACAGAAATCAAACACAAGAATTTAATGAAATTGAATAAAATCAAGCATAAAATACCATTTAAAAACATATTAAAATATGTACATCTCAGGCTTTGAATTTCTTTGGGATCAAACCCATAACCTTGGTGTTGCAGGCGCCATGCTCTACATTTCTGAACATTTTTGACAGATTGTTGTTTGTTCAGCTAAAAAATTAATGTGTACCAAGTAGTACACCAAACCCATTGGCTGATAGTTTGGCAGTGGAACACAAAAGGACAATTTTGGAGAAGTTCCAGTCATATTGGCATCTCTGTATCAGTTCTTGGCATCTCTGTATCAGAGTTTGTGATTTAATAACAATTATTTGCATGCCACATGTCACCTTGACTTTCGTACAGTAGTTCAGGTTTTGTTCTTGTGCTCACACTGTTTCAAACCTTCAGGTAACTTCAAGGCTTTCATGCAAAAGGAGATCTTTGAGCAACCTGAATCTGTCGTCAACACCATGAGAGGCAGAATCTGTTTTGACAGCAACACAGGTACAACATGACCTTCCACTTTGCCAGAACAAAAGTCATGTGAAATTAAATTAGGCTTCATCTTGTAGCACAACCCATGAAAGTGCAGCCTGATTTGATACTGTAAAACTAAAGCCATTCCTAAAGGGACAGTTCACACAAATATTGACAAAAATGCTGTTAATTTGTTCACCCTCAGGCCATCTAAGATCTAGGTGACAATTTTTTCTTCAGGCAATATCAGGCAAAATACAAAATTAATACTAATGGCTCTTCATGACAATATATTGAAGTATATGACAAAAAAAATAGAATATTATTCACAAAAAAGAATGATATAACCAGATAATTTGAGACCATTTTCATTTGTGCTTTCAAATGTGTGTACAGTTATTCTTGGTGGCCTTTCTGACCATCTGAAGGAGATCAAGAGATGCAGACGCTTGATCGTGATTGGCTGTGGAACCAGTTACCATGCTGGAGTGGCAGTACGTTTTTGCATTTTTTATCTGGATATATAACAGAAGATGATAAAGATGAAAATTATGAAGGAATTAGATGTTTGTCTGACGTTTAGATGTTTGACTGGTAAACTTTATATTAGACTGTTGTCCATGGCAACATATCAAAATTTTAATTGAAGGACATCAGTGAGGGGTTTATTTCAATGACTAGCTGATAGTTCCTTTTTCCCTGACTTGAGCACATGATCACAGCATTATCTCTGTTTTTATGTGCAGACACGTCAGATCCTTGAAGAGTTGACTGAGCTTCCTGTTATGGTTGAGTTGGCCAGTGACTTCCTAGACCGCATCACACCTGTTTTCAGAGATGATGTCTGTTTCTTCATCAGCCAGTCAGGTAATCTTATAATCATTTTATAATTTTTTTTTCTGGAAAGCAATGATAATAATAATTTTTCAACTTATATGGCACTGAATTACACAACAGTAAGTGCGTGAGGTAATATAATCTCCAGATACCCAGATGCTTACAAGACAGGAAAAAAGAAAAAAAAAAAACACTGATGCAGAAGCTTTTTTGGTTGATGACACTACATGCATGTCAATGCGGTTGAAAGCTGTTAGTTTTATATATTGATAGTGTCTTTCAATCAGGTGAGACGGCAGACACTCTGATGGCATTACGCTACTGTAAGCAGCGTGGGGCACTGACTGTGGGTGTCACCAACACTGTTGGCAGCTCCATCTGCAGGGAGACCGATTGTGGAGTTCACATCAATGCTGGGCCTGAGGTTGGAGTCGCCAGCACTAAGGTACTGCAAAGCTCAACTTTAATTAACATTTGGCCTAATCATAATAATAATAAAGAATAAATATAAATATATAATACAGAATATATTATTTTTTATTATCTTACATTGCTGTTCAAAAGTTTGTGGTTGGTGTTTGTAATGTTTTTGAAAGAGGGATTTATTTAATCAAAAAACATTCATTTCTATTTTATTACATTTGGAAATAATTTTATGTATTCCTGTGATGACAAAGCTGTTTTTTTTTTTTTTTTTGAAGAATCATTTCTTATTATTATCTTTCTGAAAACAGTTGTGATGCTTACAATTTTTATGGAAACTGTAATACTTTAGTTTCAGGATTAATTAAAGGGTTAGTTCACCCAAAAATGAAAATTCTGTCATTAATTACTCACCCTCGTGTCGTTCCAAACCCATAAGACCTTCGTTCATCCTCGGAACACAAATTAAGATATTATTGATGACATCAGAGAGCCATCTGACCCTCCATAGACAGCAACACAACTGAAATTATCCCAGATCCAGAAACATAGTAAAAACATCTGTAAAACAGTGGATCAACTTGAGTTTTTTTTAAGTTTTTCACGCTACAAGAATACTTTTTTTTGCATAGTAAGAATAAAAATAACATCTTTTAACTCTACCATTCTTCTCCCATGACTTATGTCTTCTGCCATGCTCAATGCACAGTATGTGCAAGCTTTAACGTATTTGACGTAATCAGCCTTGTTTACATCTGGGTGAAAGCACACGAATGTGAGTAATCTGCAACTGTTTGCACCTACAGGAAAGCGTATGCTTACATTGTGATGCTCTCTAAAATGGCGGAAGACGTAAGTCACAGGGGAAGAATGGTTGAGTTAAATTATGTTATTTTCGTTTTTATTGCGCAAAAAAAGCATCGCAAAACTTGAGCTACTGAAAAAACTATTCATTTATTTAAAAAAACGCACTGACCCCAAATTTTGAAACTATTATATTATATTATACTGCCATTCAGAAGTAGGTGTTTGGGGTTTGTAATGTTTTTGCAAGAAGGTTATTTGTTCACCAAGGCTGGATTTATTTAATCAAAATACAGCAAAAACAGTGATATTGTTGGCTATTATTGCAATTTGAAATAAGTGACTCAAAATTGGTAAACTTAATTATAAATATTATATTATATTAGAGTTTGTCTTTTGTGTATGTATTATTTTTAGTTCAACAAATTGGATATTAATTGAGTGTGTCTTATTTTCATCTGCAGGCCTACACTAGTCAGTTTGTGTCTCTGATCATGTTTAGCCTGATGATGAGTGAAGACAGGCTTTCAATGCAGCACAGAAGACTGGAGATCATCAACGGCCTCAAAAAACTGCCAGGTGTGTATTTGAAATAAATTCTGTAATGAACTCTTTTCAGTTCAATAGTGCTTTGAGATGAAATTAACTTTGACGTTGTCTTCCATTCAGAGCTGATCAAGGAAGTTCTGGCTCTTGATGACCAAATCAAAACCATTGCAGATGAGCTCCACCATCAGAGGTCTTTGTTGGTCATGGGTCGTGGCTACAACTATGCCACCTGCCTAGAGGGGGCACTGGTGAGTATGGTGAAATATATAGTTGGAGCAATATAACTAAGCATGTAATTAATAGTGTGGTGCAGTAAGTCACACTTTCCTGGTGTTTGTGCACTTTAGAAAATTAAAGAGATCACGTACATGCACTCAGAGGGCATTCTGGCTGGAGAGTTGAAGCACGGCCCATTGGCGTTGATTGACAAGCATATGCCCGTCATCATGATCATCATGAGAGATGCTTGCTACAAAAAGTGCCACAATGCTTTGCAACAGGTCACAGCTAGACAGGTATCAATCATCACATGTGTTCTGAAAAATGTCCAATTATTCAACACTTTATGATGGCTAATATCTTGCCTATATCTTTTAGGGCCGCCCCATCATCCTATGTTGCCAGGATGACCCAGAGATCAGCACAGTGGCATATAAGACCCTTGAACTGCCTCATACTGTGGACTGTCTGCAGGGCGTCCTCAGTGTCATTCCGCTGCAGCTCATTTCCTTCCATCTGGCTGTTCTCAGAGGATATGATGTAAGTTTACCTTTCCTGTATTATTTATTCATTAATTTATTAAATAATTTATATTATAAATTCTGCTTAAGGCGGTGTTCCAAATAGTTGGCTCGATTTTGTAAAGAATATTAGTAGTATGCGGAGGTACAGTAGTTTTCACAAAAGCCCTGGAGCTTTCAAAAGTCTGCAGGATGATGCATTTTACATTATCCAGTGAACTTTTGCTGACAAATGAAAAGTCGGAGACGAAGTATGCATTGTTTATTTACATATACTACCGACATTGTAACTATATGGTTGAAAACAGAAAACCTACTGTACCCTTATGTATAATAGTTATAGAACAGATATATATAGTTATAGTTATATATAAGCAACGATTACTGTAATTGCGATGAATTGCATCCAAAAGTTTTTTTTTCTATATGTGTGTGTACTGTGTGTTTTTATATATATATATATATATATATATATATATATATATATCACAAATGCTTTTATTTAATAAAAAATATTTATATATAATAATAATTATGCATGCATCTTTATACATGTAAATATTTTCAAAATGTATACTGTATGTGTGTGTCTATATATATGTATATACATAATAAATATACACAGCACACACATATATTATATAAACAAAAACTTTTGGATGCAATTAATCAAGATTAATCGTTGCCCAGCACTAATATGGTTATTAAAATCGATATATAGTTGTGCAGGACTTTGTCACTTATGGATCCGTTGCTGTGAATGGGTGCCGTCAGAATAAGCTAATAAATAAAATTACAATAACTAATCTTTGAATGAACTCTAAAACTTTTTTAATTGTATTTTGATCCTTTGTAACTAGAATCATAAATTTGAAATAGAATATTGTATTTTCTTTTATAATTGTAGTTCAAGTAATTTATTGTCATATTATAATAACATTTTTAAATTAATGAATCACTTTGCATTACTACTGTAGGCAAAACAATCAATACAAAACAGCTGTAATTTTTTCAGAATCTCTAATGTTCATTTTTATGACATATGACCATTTGTTTGATTCCATCAGGTGGACTGCCCAAGAAACCTGGCCAAATCTGTGACCGTGGAGTAACTCCTCTCAGGAAATGTGTACGAATCCAAGTAGAAGAGGAGAATGCTGACCACCAAAGTGCAATTACCAGTGTGTGTGTTTACGTGTGTTTGCATCTGTGTAAATGTGGGAGTGTGGGTATTTATGAATTATGATCAAATCCCTAAACGCCACAAGACCTGAATGGAACCAGTGTGGGAGGGTATTTTATTCTAGTGAGATAGACAGAATTTGTTTCTTAAGTGCCTCAACATCCAAGTGCAAATGAAGGGAACTGTGCCTTACACCTTTTTCTCTCAGCTCTTAATCGAGCCTCAAAAATATCAAGTCAAATGTTTACCTCTGACAAAACCAAAGTGCAATACATTAATCTGCGCAATTAATCTGCATGTCCAAGAAACTTGCCACCAATCACAGGGACCAAAGATCTTAGTTATGTTGAGTGAGTATGGAAGTGATGCGCAGAGGTGGAAGTACATGAATGTGCAAGTATGAATTGTTTTTAAAAGGAAAGACTAATACTTTTCATCTGCAATACTAGGAAACACTATTTGTCACTATTGTTATTTTCAGCTGTAGCAAACAAGTGTTAATCACATGAACGTACATACAGCATTCAATTATGTTAGCGGAAATATAAAACTGGGTTCCACTGGAAATTTTACTGTACTGTTAGAGTTTACTGTGAAGCACTCATTGTTGGAACAATCATTGTGTTATTATATATGTGCTTTATATTTCTTTTTTTTAAATGAATGATTTAAGTGATTAATTTTTGTAATCTATATATTTTGTGCCGAAATGAGATTTCAAACCCTCAGCATAACTTCTTTTTTCTTACTGGGACAGAATTCTTTGTGATTTTTCCTGGTTGGTTTAAACATAATTTCCCTGGAATATACACAGTTGTCATATACATCCATTTTAAATCAGTTTTATATTTTTAAAGTTATGGGTTGAGGGTTGTAGCATGAAGAGCAGCTATGAAAAAAGCCTTTGTATTTCTTAATAGTTGCTAATAAATAAAAATAAAGAAATCAAATAAAATGAAGTACAACCAGCAACAGTGTTAATAACTTTAATTTTTCAACTTTTATATGATTTTATTGTCCTTTTTATTTACCCATTCCTTTCCCTATACAGATTTTGGTGATAGGTCTGCAGTAGCCTTGAAAGATTTGAAAAAACAAAATGCAATAAATACTATGAAATAAAACTGACAAGAGCCAGTAAAACAAGGATACTGCCGTTTCAATGGCGGCTTGTAATTGCTTAAAATAACAGACACCAGTGTTTTTGGTATACATCATACATATAATAGGTTTTCTGTGGTCACGTTTTTAGGCTGTAAGCTTGTCTCTAGAGTAAAGCGCACAATGGCTTATCGGCCGCACCAGCTCAACGTCATACTGCCATCTGCTTGCTAAAATGAGCCCAGCTGATTATTTATGCTGATTTACTGGTTGGAGGACCCGTCTTTGGCAATTTGTTTAATATGGCAGTATGGCGAATCAAATCAGACAAAATGAATCAGTCTGAAAATAGATAATTAAATACATCCACAAATAACAATCAGAATGGATATTTTATAGTATTCAGTTGGTATAAATGTAAATGCCCAAAGCATGCGAGGTAGGTTAGATATGCTGTATCATTTATATGAAAGATTTAAGGGTGCCAAACCCATTATGAAAAGAATTATTCTAATGAGGTGCAATTTTAGCCTAGCATGAGTTAATATCTGACACTCAGTCCTTGATGGTTATACAGCTTATTTATCTAAAGTTCAGATACTTTATCTACAATTTCAGACATTGTTATCGGGATAATAAAAAGAATAAATAAACAAGTGTCCATTAATACATTTGGTATGAATAATTTAATCACTTTAAAGATCAATCATGTTTTATATATATCTTTTTAAAGATATTAATACTTTTATTCTGCAAGGATGTAGTAAATTAAATAAGAGTAAAGACATTTATAATGTTTCAAATAAATGCTGTTCTTTTGAATGTTTCATTAAAGAATCCTGAATAAATTATGTTCCATGAAATATGAAACAGCACAACTCTTTTCAACATTGGTATTAATAAGAAATGTTTCTTGAGCATCAAATCATCATAATTCAATAATTACTAAAGGACACTGAAGACTGCAATGGCTGTTGTTCAAATTATCAAATGGAAAACTGTTATTTTAAATTCTAGTAGTATTTCACAATATTTCTGTTTTACAGTATTTCAATCTGTATAAACAGTAGGTCTACTATCAAATAAATGGAGGAAGATTTATTAACTGTCTTCAGATATCATGAGATACATAAAATAGATAATACAATAGAAGTCAGTAAATCAAACTGGCTCAAATTTATACCTAATTTATACAGATAATAATAATAATAATAATAATAAAATACAAATATAATTGTTAAATGACTTACAAAACTTGACAAACATGTTTAATTTTCCCCATTGTTGGTGGGATCTCTCTCTTTCCTAAAGAATAAATCTAGTCAGCTCTCAAGTCCAATAAACTGTTTCAACCTTGTGAAATTTACTGTACTTTATCAGTTCATTGACCAGTGTGATACATGTATAGCCTATACATAACACACACACACACAAATACATGGACAGTTCTGTTAGTTATGATTCAAGAGCACATATTTAAAAGAATTATAAGCACCTGAGGGAAACCGCATCACTGGGGATGGTGGCTAAGCTGCCCAATCTCCCTTATCACTCCATACAGAGAGCCACTTACAAATACAATTCAACAGTGTGTTCATTATCGTCACTCAGAAGGTCATTGAGCAATGAAAGGTCATTTAGAAGCCTTGTGGCTTTCCCTCTTTTAAAGCGTTTTTTGAGGTAAATCCATGCTTCTCCGACTAGGTCAGTGCTTTCAGAGGTCAACATCTGCATCACAAACAGTGACTAGAGAGTGCAAAGAGAACAAACCCCATATAAAGTATGTAAAAAACACAATAATTTACACATAATAATTTTACTAATAGAAGTTATATGAATTGCAAGTTTAATAATATTCTTAGATATAAATTGCCATTTTAGTCTGACCACTACTTGCTAAATATATTAAATGAATTTCAAATAAAGTTAAAATTTTTTATGGAAATTAATTATGCACCAGGTATGCTGGTGTTGCTTAATGCATATATAATTATAAGAGGTAATTACTTTGTACATTTTGGACAGGTTAAGGTTTGACACCTTAATTTAAGTTTAATTTATTGTCAGTGTTTACACTGTGCTAATTGGCAAGGAGTCTGTTGAAGTATAAGATAGTGGTATGGTGCTAATTTATATGACTGGATTAAGATTCAAACATTGTAATATCATCATCTTATTAAATTACACAAATATTCCATTCACAACATTATAATCTAATATATTTTATTATGAGCCAACATATTTAAATAAATTACACATACGTATCATCTATCAGTTGAGAAAAATAATCTTTACCTTGTATTATTATATATAAAAAAAAATAGATATATAATTTTGAAAATAAACATTAAGTATGTATTAACAAATAGAGTATAAAATAAAGCATGTGAGTGAAAAGTGGTAAATGAATACCATTTTCTGAGGAAACACACACACACACACAAACATAAATCATTCCTCGGAAGAAATAAAACATAAATAAATGCATAAATATACAATCCCCCATGACAATAGAAAAGGAAAGAAAGTGCCCATATAATAATAATAATAATATACAATAACAAACTGTACATAAACTAAAATGTTGCATATCAAACATCTTTAAGAAGTTTTTATTTTTATTTTTATTATTTTAATTGCTTGGTACTGTCAAGAATGTCAAGACTGGGTCAAAATCAGGACTAAATTCACAAGATTTTGCAAAATCAGGGAAAAATCCCCATGGTATGAAATTATTAACAAACAAATCTAAGTATCACAAAGTGTATGGTATTCATGGAATGCACCATGAAAGCTATTTCACAATGTTTTCTAGCTAAATTTCATTCTCTTATTCCAGTAAAAAGAGCTCTACTTATAGGCTTTTGTTGTTCTTACAGATGTTTTACTCAAAACCAGGGATAGCACACAGTGAAACAGGCCCTGCTCAATGCTACATTCTTAACAATGAATAAGTAGAAGAAACAAGTTCAAAGTAAAAGCAATGTGAATACTTTAAGGGAAAATTACACTGTTCTGTTTAAGATCTCACTAGGCTACATGCTGCTATGCACTGATCATACGTAGCCTACTTAGGATGATGTTTATGGACATCGACTTAGCTCATTTGTCTTCAGAGACACAATCTCAATTTGACTGGACATGGTGCACTTTAATTCATCTGCGCTTCCTGCAACTTCTCAAGCTGCATCAAAAGTTACAACTTGACCTGACGAGTGCGCCATTACGTCATCCCTGCCTCGCCAGCGCGCGAGAGCGAGAGAGAGGGAGAGAGACGTAGATAAATTACTGTCCCACCAACCTCCGCCCCTGCAGTCATGCCACGCTCTGGATTTCACTGTCAAGCCTCTTAAAAGAAAAGAAAATTTGACTTGGCAATCATTAAGGCCGACGGAGAACGTGGAAGCGATAAACGCCGACACTTCCGCGGTTCAGAGGATCTGTTTGCTGGTGTATGTATGTATGGGAGTGAACTGGAGAAAGCGAGGAGAAGAAGAGGAGGTAAGCACGCTGCCAGCTAACGAAAATTCATCCACCTTCAGACAGTCGTTTTGTTCTGTTAGCGACCGTGAACACGTGCTTTCGTGTTTTTGGTAACGTTACTGAGCGAAACGAGAGCGCTTGTTTGTGCGCTCGTGTTGTCGTTGAGCTGCAGTTTGCCGGGAGTTTGACACGGAGTTAACGCGCTACACATCTGCAGCAGAGTTCTGGCCTTGCGCTGGATCAGGCCGACACACAGTGACTCACAGCCACGCAAAAGAGCCTGGGACTGGCGCTTATAACAGCAAATCCATCTGTTTTATGCCTTAGCTGGTATATCTTTCGCTTAGATGTAGCTAGCTGCTATTGGAAGACTAACTAGCTTGCTGAGATGGAGCGAATGCAACCTGACTTGACTTGAAAACGTGGTAGAGCACATTAAAACTACACTTGACATTCTTTGAATTTGCATAAATTGGCGTACAATTCAGTATATGTCATCTAAGAAGAGGGTAGGCATCTGAATTAGGTCAGTAGCAGTGTTGTGATGCATGACAGGATGTGTTGACACACTGCAGGTCAAGAATAACACAATCATTTTAACCCCACAGTTCATATGTGGCGTCCTTTGACCTGCCAGGAAGTTTGGATAATCACAACAACTTTGCTGTTTTTAGATTGCAAATGAGTGTCGGCAGGTTTCCATTTCCCTCCATTTTTATATATATATATTGTTTTTATTATTATTATTATTATTATTTATTCATTCATTCGTACAATGAAGTTCAAATACATCAAATACAAAACAATTTCA